>APFE031005460.1:31911-125227 GCA_000404065.3 Pinus taeda | reverse complement strand
TTTAGAAATTCTAATTCTATTTTTATAGATATTTTTAAAGAGTTTTAGCATTTCATTTAACTTTACATATTTAAACTTGCATATTTAAAAAAGTTATATATTTTGTGAGTGATTAACCATAGTTTTTAACCAATATTTACTATCAGTTTACTCATTTACAAATTTAGTATTTACTTTTTATAACATTATTTATATTTTCTAAACCCATTAAATAGGTTGACTATAGCTTTTACCAAAATTTATTGTCAGTTAGCTTTGTTACAAATTTAGCATTTATTTTTTCATAATTAATAAGTATGAAACTCAACTCATTTAATTGATATTTTTATATTCATTTTTTTTTTCTCTTTTTTCATTTGAGTACTTTTTTGCTTTTGCCATATAATGAGACACATTAACATGCTTTTACATTACATTTTCCATTTTTGCAGGTTGGATCAAGGGAACAAGCTGAAGTAGAGCTAGATCTAGGCACTTGAGGGTAAGATCTAGTCTCTTGGAAAATTTGTAGGGTTTCCCACGAAGGAATTTTCAGAAAATTGAAGAGTTGAAACACTATTTTTTTTAGCAAGTGTTTCATAGTTTTAAGGGCTTCCAACCCTGGTTTTCCTTTCCAAACTCTCAACATCTCTCCTTTGGCCCTCTGCGTCAAGATTTCTAACCTCTCTAAGGCTAGCCATGAGCCCTAGGGGCTACGACTCACCTCTTAGGCCTGCAGTAAACCTCTCCTCCCCTTGGAATCCTACTCATCCTAAGTTGTGGCCCTTGTGGGACCATAAAATCCCTTTTTAAGGCCTCTCCTTTAGCCATTATTCCCTTTGAGGCCTCTCCCTTCTAGCGCTGACCCTCCTTGGCACTTTTCAGCCCAACGCTAGCCATATTAGGCTTGGTGTTGGTCCTAATTTGCCCAAACCTACCCTAGATCCTTCTTTGATTTTTCTGGACTAGCCCTTAGTGGTTTTTCAGGTTTTGGGTCTCAAAAATTCTGTTTCTCAGGTGGCAATGTGATCCCAAATTTTCAGCAAGTTTTGATCAAGGGATCTACAAGGCCTTGGGCCTAGGGTTTGACCTCTAAACCATAGTTTTTTTTTTTTTTTTTTATTACATCAGTCAAATTAGTAATAACTAAGCCCTAAAATCACATTGGTTAAATTTGCTCAATAATTGCTAAATATATAGATTTTTGCCACTTGGGCACCTTATATATATCCTAGATCTAATTTTATGCTTTCTGGAATTTACTACATAACTAATATTTCAGATCTGAAATTTCTGAAGCATACACTTAATAAGGGTCAAAAAGCTTGAAATTTTTAGTTTTTGGTAAATTTTCGTATTTCTAAGCAATTTTAGCACTATACTTAGCACTGTTCTAAGCAGGGATCAGAGTGACAACGCCCACCCTGAGTCGTTGTTGTGGTGTTTATACAATCCAGGTGACAATAGGTCCTCCCACTTCATAGTTTTCAAGGACCAAAATTCATCCCTATTGTTGCAGGTATATGCATTGACTAGAATTGATTGTCTCTCTATCCATTGGCTGGTTTTGACTTAGTCATTTGAGGTTAGAATTGGAATTTTATTGGAACACCCTTGATGTACTATTGATATTCTATCTTAGTTGAGCATTGAATGAATATATCCTACGAAGAAGAAGATTGATTTGGGTTTTCTCCCTTATGGGGATTTTTTTTATGCAACTAGCTCACAAATAGATAGATCAATGACTTAAAAATTATCCCCTTCAGGGAGTAAATCTCCTTTACATTACATAAATGAACAATTCTTGGATGATACAAATGACAATACCTCCTTTGTATATATAGGAGTCTAAGGGGTCACAATATAATCAGAGCCTACATAACAATAATAGTGTAAGGGCATGACAATAACAATAATGGGATTCTATGGGGCACAACAATAACAATATGGGGCTATATGGACAAGGGGGCTACACTAACAATAACAATAAGGGGGCTACACTAGTATTATAGGGACCTAGAATGCCCCTATCCTTCAAAAAATTGTTGTCCTCAACATTTGAGTAGTTCTGGATGTTTCTGTATAAAATTCTCATCCTCCCACATGGAATCTTCAGCGCGTAAGTTCTTCCACTTAATGAGATACTCCAAAATTGATCAGTTTTGTAGCTATTGGGTTCTTGTTTCCATGAATGCTTCAAGCTAAAATATGATTTTTCCTTCTTTGTCAAGTTCTGGAAACACTGTTTGAACTAGAAGCTTGTCACCGATAATCTTCTTTACGCATGAAACATGGAAAATTGGGTGTACTTGGGAAGATGTAGGAAACTCTAATTTGTATGCCATAGTACCAATATTCTGCAACACCTTGTAAGGACTGTAATACTTAGGTGATAATTTATAATCCTTCTTATATTTCTTGAGGGACATTTGCTTGTATGGTTGTAGCCATAAAAATACCCAGTCACCTACCTCAAAACTTCTTTTACTGCGATACTGATTTTCCTATTGTTTCATTCGATTCTCTGCCAAAGTGAGGTTATCCTTTAAGAGTTGGAGAACTTGATTTTGATGCTTGACGTGATCTTCCACTGCTTGAACCTTAGACTTTTCTCTTGAATATGATGTGATGGATGTTGGATGATATCCATAAACTGCCATAAATGGGGTCATTTTTGCTGCAGTATGGAAGTGAGTGTTATACCACCATTCAAATAGAGGTAACCACTTGACCCATTGTGTTTGTTTATCAGATACAAAGAAAAAAATATATCCTTCCAAACATTTGTTCACTATCTCATTTTTCCCATCATATTGATGATGATAAGATGATCTATGAGCTAATTGAGTACCAAGACAAGAAAATAATTCTGTCCAAAAATTTCCAGTGAAAATGGGATCTTTGTCACTTACAATAATCTTTTGAATTGTTTCCATAAATGCAGTAGTAACTATACTGTATTTAAAATGATGAGATAATGCACAAAAGTGTGCATACTTGGCGAGTCTATCAACTACCACCATGATGGCACTGTTTCCTTTAGACTTGGGTAAACCTGTGATAAAATCCATTTAGACCTCCTCCCAACGCTGACTTGGAATGGCTAAAGTTTGTAATAGACATAGAATCTTAATTGTCTCAAATTTATTTTGTTGGAAAACCAAACATTCTGCCACGATCTTTTGAATATCAGGGTTAAGGTCATCCAAATAAATTCCCTTTTGACCCTGTGGTAAGTTTTTAAAAATCCTGAGAGCCTTCTTAAGGGAGAGGTGTGCAATTTCAAAATAATCTTTTGTTTGAGTTGACAATTATTACAAATATATAAGTGACCTTTGTACCATAATCAATCATTTTTCTAGCTAAATGTATCATATGTACTAGGATCTAGCTGCAACTTTTGAATGAGTGTCCACACCTCTTCATCATTCTTCCATTCATCCCTTGCTTCGGTTATCCACTCAGGCTGGATAATAGAAATGACATAAGAAATGTTTCCACATCCTCATCCTTTCTTGAGAGTGCATCTACAACAACATTTTGCTTCCCTTTTTTGTAGATGATTTCAAAGTCATAACCCAAAATCTTTGTGACCCATTTTTGTTGCTCTTTTGAAGATAATATTTGTTCCAAAAAGTATTTAAGACTATCATGATCTGTTTTTACCTTGAAGTGTCTTCCCATTAGGCAAGGTTTCCATTTCTTTAGTGCATGTAGTATTTCAAACATTTCCTTCTCATAAATAAGTTTGTGTAAATAATTTCCTTTGATTGGACGACTCTCAAAAGAAACGGGTCTTCCTTCTTTCATTAAAACAACACCAATTCCATTTCCTAAGGCATCAAATTCCACAATAAAGGTTTTTGTGAAGTCTGGCATAGCTAAGACCGGTGCTTGGCACATTGCCTCGTTAAGATGTTCATGGCCTTAGTTTCTTGTGGAGTCTAAGAAAATGCATCTTTATTCAATAATGATATTAGAGGTGCTTCTATTCTCCCATAATTCTTAATAAACTTACGATAATACAATTTCAACTCGAGAAATCGTCGAAGATGCTTTATAGTTGTGGGGATTTTCCATTCCTTAATGGATTTAATTTTGTTAGGGTCTACCTTAACACCCTCATGCGACACAATATGAACCAAATATTCGACCTCCTATACTCTAAATAAATTCTTGGAGGTTTTTGCATATAATTTTTCTCCTCCAACAGTTTGAGTACCCTATCAACATGTTGAACATGATCCTTCCAAGAATTTTTGTAGATTAGTATATCATCAAAAAATACTAACAAATTTTCTAAGGAAGGGTTTGAAAATGGAATTCATCAAACCTTGAAATGTTGAAGGTGCATTAGTAAGGCCAAAAGGCATGACCAAAAATTCATAATGACCCTCATGAGTTCCGAATGTTGTTTTCATAATGTCTACATTTGTCATTGTAATTTGATGATATCCTGAACAAAGATCCATCGTGGTGAAGTAAATTTATCCATGTAATTCATCCAACAATTCATCAATAATAGGAATGGGAAATTTATCTTTAATAGTGGGCTTGTTGAGCTCCCTAGAATCCAACCACTTGCACCATGATCCATCCTTCTTGTGCACCAATACTACTAGAGAAGAGAAAGAACTTTGACTAGGTTGAATTGTACCAACCTCTAGTATTTCTACAACCATACATTCAATTTCACTCTTTTGGGCATAAGGATATCTGTAAGGCATGTTGTTTGGAGGAACACTTCCTGGAATCAAATGAATAGCATGATCATGATCACAAATATGTGGGAGACCTTTGGGAGTCTCAAATATGTTGGAATGATTGTCCAAGGATTTTTGGAGATATGGATAAATAGATGATTTTGATGTTTGAACATCTGGTGGGCATAATTGTGCAATTATGCCCCACTATTCTTTCTTTAGAAGCTTTGTCATGCCACTAGAGTTGATTATATTTCCTAGTTTCCCCATGATAACCATTAATTCAACTTCCTTTCCATCCCAAAAAAAATTCAAGAAATGTTCTTGAACATTAAAAACTATCATCCCCAAAGATTGTAACCATTGGACTCCTTGTGCAACATCAACACCACCCATTGGAACGGAAAGCATTGGACTATTAAATGCATATTACCCCATGGATAGCTTGATATTATGACACTTTCCAGAGAAATTTATAGTTCCTCCATTTGAAAACATTACTTGTTACTCTGGTGCTGGTTATAGGAAGCAATTCAATTCCTTGGCTATCTTACAATGAATAAAATTATGGGTACTACCCGAATCAATCAATACTATTACATTTTTCTTCTTTATATGTCCTTTTATCTTGAGAGTTTGAGGAGTTGTAATTCCTACCAATGCATTACATGATATGGTCGGATTCATTTATTCTTTCTCTATTGTTGGTTGCTGGTGTATATCCTCTTCTTTTGACATTTATTGATCCTTTTCTTCCCCCTCTTCCCAATCTATGTAAAATAATTTCTTCTCAACATACTTATGACCTTTAGTGTATTTATTGTCACAACTATAACAAATCCATTTTGCTCTTTTTTTGTCCAATTTTTATGGTGTCAACCTTGTAGGTTGTAGAAGGCTAGGAGCAAAAACACTTCCGTCTTTATAGTTGTGAGTGGTAGACTTTCTTGTTGCCATAATTTTGCTTTCCACTTTTCTTGCCACCTTGAATGCCTTCTCCAATGAATCAATTTCCCAAAATAGAACCTCATGTTGGATGTTATCCTTTAAGTCCCTATGAAGACATCAATTCTTTGCTCCTATGGAATATCATTTACTCTAATGTTCAATTTTTGGAAGTCCTCAATGTGCTCAACCATTGAAACTTTTGTTTGAGATTTATCTATTGGATAAAGAAGGTGTTGCTCTTTGTATCCTCATAATGTGTTATCATTTCCTCCATAAAAATTGACCAAGTGAAAAGTGGTTTATGAGAACAAAGCCATCGATACCATAAAAATTGATTGGATTCTAAATATAAATATGCAATGCATACTTTTGTATGTGTGTTGCACATTATGGAGATCTATTATTGCTCCATTTGTAGTATACATATTACTAGATCCTTGCCATCGAACTTCCTCATATTGATCTTTGGAATATGGTGGGTCTTCAATCCAAAGTTAGTGTCTATGAAATAATGATTAACATTCCTTCTCATCATGAGTTTCATCTAATACATTTTCGCCATTAGAAAGCATTTATTGTAGCAACTTTGTTAAACCTTCCATGCCTTATTTTAAACCATTCTTAAGACCATCCAGCTTAGCTTCCATTTCATTTTTGGTTACTCTTTGCGTGAGCGAAATTTATTGCATCTGATCTCATAATTTTGATATATCATATTGCATTTGTTCCTCTTCTTCATGTGTCATAGAAGAGATTTCTGGTTTCTTACTAGGTGTGTCAATTTTTTTGTTTCAATACATTTTGAAATAAAAAAATGATATCTATGCTTCACTATGCCCTTTGAATCACTTCAAGTTGATCTTTCAAACAAAATTTATGAAAAATTTAAAAAATACGTACCTTTTTCCTTATTTTTAGGAGATAGATATTACAACTGTTGTATCTCTACAATTGCGACTATCCAAACTCTAAAATTTTGTCTTGTAGTATCCCTATGAGTCTTCTTTCCAACCCAATAGGTAAGACCAATATTGTATTCTTCAATAAAGAGTTATTCCCAATGTTCCACGATGACCTGATTATATAATGATTCAGTAGAGAAAACTTGTAAGGAGTGCCACGTGTCACTGTTTCGACCTTCGGCCCTGAAAATGATACCCAAAAAAATATAGTCCATCCTCTTTCTATCACTTTTTACTAAATTCAAATCAAATGCTCAGAGAGAAATTTATGATAATTTTCCCTAGGTCACCTGTTTGAGATGGAATTTTAGAGCCTGCATAAACCCTAACTTCCTCGGATCATATCTTCAAAAATATAGTGAGACACAATATAAATTTCGTACACAAAGCTCATCAAGATTTTGGCTCTAAGCGGTTTTAATTTCATCTCCTGAAGCTTCGTAGAAAAAGAGTTATATGCCGACCTGCTTGAGTAGTGAAACCCTAGAATCCAAATCTCTGATACCAAATGTTATGCAACTACCTCACAAATAGATATATCAATGACTTAAAAATTATCCTCTTTGAGGGGGAAACATCCTTTACATTACATAAATGAAAATTTATTGGATTATACAAATGAAAATGTTGGAAATAATACTAAGAGGGTGATGAATGAATATTATCTGATCAATAATTTTAGTTCCCAAACAGATTTATATACGCTACTTCAGTGAAGTGAACTAGCGTGTATATGTGACTGTGCTTAAAGAAACTAGTGTATATGCAGAGAACTTGTGATTTAGACAATTTATCCTGTGTTGAGCTTAAACCAGTATACCAGAGATTTATTACACAATGCAATAAAAGTAGAATAAAGCATCACACATAAGCAACACACATGAACACCAAGATTTAAGGTGGAAACCCAATGTGGGTAAAAACCACCTACTGTTGTCGTCTCTGTCTTCTTTTAATAATAATAAAATCTATTTACAATCTTGTACTGGTGCAGGATCATACCAGTACGCAGGCTTCTACCTGTAGAAGGTTACAACCTTCTCTCGATCTCCAGCTTCTACTGGAAGGGAGCTACAACCCCCTAGCTCTTGTATTAGCCAATATGTTTACTAGTACGTAGGTGCCAGCCTACAGGAAAACTCCACTCTTCCACCAGGGACCACATTTCATGAATTTTCATACTAGATACTCCTGGATCACAACACCACAAATTGAAGGCCACGTTTCATCAAATTTTCACACTGGACCCATCAAAGATTTTAAACTTAAACTGCATCAACCAATATTCAGTTGATCTGAACAATCAGATCACTGACACCAGAACATTGTGCTGAACCCAGAACCTTGCATCATCACTCTAAACCAGCTGTAACCTCAAAAATCATGCATTAGAGTGTATACACTACTTGGCTGCACCCAAACTGTGCGTATACGCTACTTCCGTTAATTGAACCTGTGTATACCTTCAAAACTACTGCAAACATAAACTTTTGAATCAAGTTTGTACCCACTATCAATATTCTGAATATCTACTATCAACTATCAGAGCTTTACACAGGTGGGGACAGTGATCACTTCTTCTCACTTATACAATCAATCAATCAAATGCCATCCACCTTATGCATTCAGTTTTACATTCAGATCTAAGAAGACTTAATTGACAAACAACAGTAAAATAACAAAAGTTTATTAGATAGATCAATCAGATATGAAAATAAGATTTTCTTTTGTATACGCTACTTGAAGGAACTGAACCTGCATGTATATGCTCTTTGGCTGAGATGAACTTGCATACATATCTGCAAATATTGACTCAGAACTTTGCTGCAATTCCAGACTTTAGACAAACCCAGATCATGACTAAAACAGGCGCAAAACATCAGATCTAGTCTCACCCAATATTAGATCATTCAAGAATAAGTGATTTCAAGTCTCATGATTCCTGATCCAATATTGGACTCAAGGTGTACATGAATATTTCAGATCTAGTCCCAAACATAACCCTGCAACATAAAATATACTTCAGATAGAAGTATTCCTTAGAATCTTATTGCTTACTCCTTGGCCTAATGATCTTCTCCTCCTTATATACTCTTAGGCCTTTCTTAATACCTTGGACCAAATACCTCACCCCAAATACCTTGGACCAAATACCTCAGACCAAATACCTTGGACCAATATCTTGGAACAAAAACTGATCCAATATTGGACTCAAGGTGCACATGAATATTTCAGATCTAGTCCCAAACATAACCTTGCAACATAAAATATACTTCAGATAAAAGCATTTCTTAGAATCTTATTGCTTACTCCTTTGCCTAATCATCTTCTCCTCCTTATATACTCTTAGGCCTTTCTCAATACCTTGGACCAAATACCTCAGACCAAATACCTTGGACCAATACCTTGGATCAAAAACTTGGTTTTCCAACATGTACGTGCTTTTCCTCCTGTGAAAGTGCATGTATACGTTATACGCTCTTCTTGTTCTGTTAACCCGCATGTATACGCTTCTTGGAAAATGTGAACCAGCGTATACCTGTATTTCTTCATTCATTGGATTTTGATATGTACTCCTTTGTTGTTAACCTATTGCACTGTGAATTTTCATTTGAGAGAGTTGCCATCAAGGACAACACCTGTATCATAATGCCAACAAACTCCCCCTTTGGACTTGATGGCAACAACAACACCAAAACACTCTCCCCCTTTGACATCAAGGGCAAAGGGCAGATCAAGATATTCTATCCCTTTTACATACATTATGCTGTCCATGCTCCCCTTGAGTACATGCTGAATTCTCTGATTGAGCTCTCCTTTGTACATGCTGAGATGTACTGAAACTGTTCATGCTCCCCCTGAGCACAAGTAGTGTCTACAAAAATATTCTCCAAAATAATAACATGACTCTATAACTCCACTATTTGTGTACGACCTTCCTATCACCAATGACTCATACATACATCCATTTCCCAACCAAGTGGGGATATACCAAATTTGACTCATCCACACAACCAAGCCGGGATATACCAATTGTTTATACATGACATAAATAATAAAAATTACATCATCCATCCCATGCAAAGTGGGGATACCAATTACATCATTTGTCCAAGAGGACTCATTCAAATGTATGAGAAGACATATCACACCATAGACTTTTACATGACTTAAGCAACAGATGGTATAAATATCTAAAGCCATAGCTGGACTCAGCAACCATAATGCCAAAAATGCTAAATGTACGTGAAGGCTAATTCTCCCCCTGAACCTGTGCTACCTGTGCATTGTTAAAAAGTCAATGATCAAGGCATCTTTGTTAGTCAGATAAAAAATTAATGAACAAAGCATATCGATAGACAATAATCATCAATATCAGACAGATCACCCATATTAGAGCCAGCACCACTATTTTTCCTATCTGAAAAACATATACGCTCCTTGACCCACAAAAACCCACGTGTGTATGCAACTATACTTCATGAAACACGCGTATAATACCCTTTCTTTGAAAAAAATGGATTTAACAGCAGGACTCTGCAGGGACTACTCCCAGCTTTTGTCTGAGATATTCAAATGTTTCCCTGGGTAGTGATTTAGTGAATATGTCAACAACTTGTTCTTTGGAGGGAAAATACTCCAATTTGACCTTTTGTTCAAGCACTTGTTAACGTAGAAAATGGTACTTGATGGGTATGTGCTTGGTCTTGGAGTGCATGATTGGATTCTTTGAAATACTGATGACACTTGTATTATCACATAGAATGGAGATGGGTGGAGTATATGTGATTTGTATGTCTTGCAAAGTTTGCATCATCCAAAGTAGTTGTGTGCAACAAGACACAACAACCACATATTCTGCTTCAGCTGTAGATAAAGAAATCGAACTTTGTTTCTCGCTGAACCAAGACACTAACCTCAAACCCATATAGAATGCACCACCACTAGTTCTTTTTCTATCATCAACACTTCCTGCCAAATCTACATCTGTATATGCAGGAAGAGTAAGGTCTGCATCTCTACGATACCATAAACCATAGTCCTAAGTTCCTTGAAGATATTTGAAAATTCTTTTGAATGCCTGAAGGTGTGATTCCTTTGGGTTTGCTTGGAATCTTCCAACTATTCCTACTGCATGCATGATGTCAGGTCAGGTACTTGTTAGATAAAGTGGACTGCCAATCATGGATCTGTAAGTTGGTTGATGTACTACTGCTGATTCATCATTTGAGCTGAGATTGCATCCTCTTATCATTGGGGTACATGCATGTTTAGAATATTCCATTCCATACCTTTTCAAGATCTGTTTGAGATATTTGGTTTATGAAAGAAAAATACCATCTTTATTTTGTTGAACTTGTAGGCCAAGAAAATATGTAAGTTCACCAAGCAAGGACATTTCAAATTCTTGTTGCATTACTGAAGCAAAATTATGACTTATGGATTCTTCATTGCTACCAAAAATGATATCATCAACATAAACAATAATAATTAGCAATTTATTAGTTTCAATCTTTGTATATAGATTGCTATCTGTTGAACCTTTTGTAAAACTTTGTCGGTGTAGATATTTGTCAAGGTGGTAATACTAGGCCCTTGGAGCTTGTTTTAGACCATAGAGAGGCTTTTTAAGTCTGCATACAACTTTTGCATCATTTCCAGGAATGAATCCTTTTGGCTGTTCAATATAAACTTCTTCTTCTAAATCTCCATTAAGGAAAGCTGATTTTACATCCATTTGGTATACTTTGAATTTCTGAAAGCTAGAAAGAGCAAGAAACGTCCTTATGGCTTCAAGTCTAGAAATAGGTGCAAAATTTTCTTCAAAATATATACCTTCTTGTTGAGCATACCCTTTACAAACAAGTCTGGCCTTGTTTCTAATGACTTCTCCATTTTCATTCAGCGTGTTTTTGAATATCCATTTAGTTGCTATAATGTTTTTATCATGAGGTCTAGGAACTCATTCCCAAGTATCATTCTTTTCAATTTTCTCAAGTTCTTTATCGATGGCCTTGACCCAACATTCATCTTTGCATGCTTCATTTAAATTTTGAGGTTTGGTGGAGGATAGTAATGCTAGATAGCTTGAGGTCCCTGTAATAGTTCTTCTTGTTTGTACACCTGCCTCTTTTTACCCTAAAATTTGAGTTTCTGGATGAATTTTCTGAACATACATGGACGAAGTCTTTTCTTCTACCATTATCTCTTATTCTGGTACTTCATTGGTTTCTTCTTCAATATAATTTTGAGTTGATGTGGGAAAATAATCCCCATCTTCTTCATTGTCATAATCTTTTGTTTTTATCTGTTTTGGATTTTTGCATGCTTCATCAACTACAACATCAATGCTTTCAACAATTTTCCCAAGTCTTTTATTATAACATTTATATCCTTTACTTTTGGAAGAATAACCAAGAAGAATACCTTCATTTGCTCTAGGCTCAAACTTACCAAGTTTTTCATCAGTCCTTTTGATATAACATTTGCTTCCAAAAACTTTAAAGTATTTTATAGTAGGAGTCTTACCATACCAAAGTTCATGTGGAGTTTGAGTGCTATTTACCCAAACATTTTCTCTGTTGAGAATAGTTACAACAAAAAATGCTGCTTCACCCCAGAAGGTTGTAGGAGTTCCAGATTCATCTAGCATAGCTCGAGCCATTTGTTGAACTGTTCTGTTCATTCTTTCTACCACCCCATTTTGCTGAGGAGTCCTTGCGGTGGAGAATTGCCCTTTTATTCCATGTTCACAAAAGTCAAAGAATTCATCCGATGTAAATTCCCCTCCTTGATCAGATCTGAGGCATTTGATTTTTTGATCTGATTCATTTTCAACCAAAGCTTTGAAGGCTTGGAACTTTTCAAATGCTTCATATTTATGCTTTAGAAGACCTATCCTAACACATTCTGGAAAAATCATCAATGAACAAAATAAAGTATTCTTCTCCACGAGGTGATTTTTTCCTTGATGGTCCACATAGATCAGTATGGACAAGTTCAAGAGGCTTACTAGCTAACCCTTCTCTTTCCATGAAGTGAACTCTAGTTTGCTTACCGATTTGACATGGTTTGCATATTGTATTTTCTGGGATGTTGATATCTGGAAGATCACGAACAACCTTGAGTCTGCATGCTTTTCTTATTTGAGAAAATCTTAGATGTCCTAATCTTCTATGCCACAACTAGTTTTCATCATTTTTTCTTAGATGGCACTGTTGTTGTCCTCCCTTGAGTATGTATAAGTTGTTTGGAGTTCTTGTACCTTTGATCACGGTCTCTCCTGTATCAAGCTCATGAACAACACATTCGTTTGACCGAAACACCACTTCATTTCCTTGATCACACATTTGACTGACACTCAATAGGTTATGCTTTAAACCGTCTACATACATAACATTTCCAGCTTTAACATTTTCTTTCAAGAAAATAGAGCCTTTACCTTTTATGAAAGCAGGAGTGTCATTTCCAAATGAGACATTCTTTTCCTTTTCTAAGGCATTATATGAGTAAAGTTTTTCTTTGTCACCTGTCATGTGTTTTGAGCATCCACTGTCGATGTATCATTGATTTTCTTGTTCTTTTGCATACAAGGCTATACCACATCTTTCTGTTTGAGGTTCTTTTCTTCTCCATATCTTGGGATTTAAAGGCGTTTTCTCCTTTTGAGATGTTTGCCGAAATTTTCTCATGCATTCAGATTCTTCATGACCAAAGTTGCTACAGATTGAGCATTCCATTTCATTTTCAAGAGGAGAAAAGTTATTATAGGAACTTCTCTTGATCCCTGTTACATTCCTTAGATTTTGTGCTTCTCTAGTCATGATTATTTTGTACATAACACATTGAGAAACTTTGTGCCCAAAATTATGACATGAAAAACATTACCCATTAAAGAAGTTCCTGTGACTATTGAATTTATTAACCTGGTGATTGTAGTTTCTATTGATATTCATCTTTGGAGAAAATTGAGTATGATTTTCCTGAGATTGGTTGTGGCTTCTATTCATCCTTAAGTAAATTGAGTATGATTTACTTGGTGATCTACTTTATGCCTTTGCTGATGATTGTCATACTGTTCATTGGTCTTTGCTACATCAATATAGCTTTTGGTGGAGGTTGACAACTTCTGTGATTGAGATGCTTCTTTATTATATCCAAGACCTATATTTATTAGAGGAGAATGCTGAACTTTGATAATTTCATTTAAAGTTTCTCATACTTTAGCAAATCTAAGATTGAGAGATTTCATTTTCTCAAGATCCTTTCTTAGACCCACAATTTGACATTCTAGTTTTTCATTGTGTTTTTCCTTTTCAGCAAGTTGGTATGTCAAGGTATCTATAATCATATTCTTTTCTTCCAAACATATTTTGAGTTTAGATATTTCTTCATGAAGGTCTTCCTCTTCTAAAGCATCCCAAAAATTATCATCGTCATAAGCCATGAAAAGTCTATAATCATCACTATTAGATAAACCATAACTATCCTCTTCTAAACTATCCCAAAAATCATTGCTATCATAAGTCATGAGAAGTTTGTAATCTTGTCCAGTTTCATATTCATCACTATTAGATAAACCATCACTATCTTCATGAGTATAGTAACTCCTTTTATTCACAACTTGTTTTCTATTCCCTTTTGCATATTACTTTCCTTTCTCATATTTATCTTTATGAGGACATCTGGCAGCATAATGATTGACTCTGCCACAAGAAAAGCATTTGAAGGGTAGCTTACCCCTAAACCTTCCAAAACCCTGTTGAAGCTTCTTGACAAAGTTTACCTCATCTTCTTTTTCTGAAATATGTCCTAATTCATTGTGTTCTTCCTTTCCTTTTACTGAAGCTTTAAATGCGACTTCTCTCATATCTGATGGTCCTCCTTTTCTCATCTTGAAGGCAGTTAAGATTCCTTGAAGCTATGTCATAGTGATATTCTATAGATCCTATTTTTCTTCTATGGCAGACACTTTGGATTCAAATGTAGCAGACAAGGATCTCAAAAATTTCTCAACTAAGGTAACTTCTTTTATTTCTTCACCCAGATTTTTCATACAATTAACAACATCATCTATACGTAAGAAGTAACTAGCTATACTTTCATCACTATGCATCTTAAGAGTTTGATACTGAATTTTGAGAGTTTGAAGCTTAGAACATTTTACCTGAGAGTCTCCTTCGTAGCTCAGAATGATTTTGTCCCATATTTCTTTGGTTGATTTGAGCTACATGACTTTGACAAACTCTGACTGTGACAGGCTTCCCAATAAAGTATTGACAGCTTTGGCATTGGTTTCAAATTGCTTTTTACCTGCCGCATCTATAGGAATTGCTGTTGGAAATGTATATCCTCCTTCAACAATTTCCCAGACATCTATTCCAAGCGATTGTAGATAGGATGTGGTTCTTATTTTCCAATAAACAAAGTTGCTCCCATCAAAGATTGGCGGTTTGATGGATCCCATGCTTCCTTGATTATTCATGTTGATGGATCTCCCTTCAAGCGATCAAGCTTTTACTGAAGGACCTGCTCTTATACCAATTGTTGGAAATAATACTGAGAGGGGGATGAATCAGTATTATCTGATCAATAATTTTATTTCCTAAACAAATTTATATACTCTACTTTAGTGAAATGAACTAGCATGTATACGCGACTTTGCTTAAAGAAACCAGCGTATATGTAGAGAACTTGTGATTTAGACAATTTATCATGTGTTGAGCTTAAACCAGTATATCAAAGATTTATTAGACAATGCAGTAAAAGTAGAATAAAGAATCACACATAAGAAACACACATGAACACCAAGATTTAATGTGGAAACACAATGTGGGTAAAAAACACCCGCTACTGTCGTCTCTATCTTCTTTTAATAATAAGAAAATATGTTTACAATCTTGTACTGGAGCAGACTCATAGCAGTACACAGGCTTCTACCTGCAGAAGGTTACAACCTTCTCTCGTTCTCGAGCTTCTACTGGAAAGGAGATACAACCACTGGCTCTTGTACTAGCCAATATGTTTACTAGTACGTAGGTGCCAGCCTCCAGAAAAACTCCACTCTTCCACCAGGGACCATGTTTCATGAATTGCCAGACTGGATACTCCTGGATCACAACTGCACAAACTGAAGGCCACGTTACATCAAATTTTCACACTGGACCCATAAAATCTTTTAAACTTAAACTGCATCAACCAATATTCAGTTGATATAAACAATTAGATCACTGACATCAGAACACTGTGCTAAACCCAGAACCCTGCATCATCATTCTAAACTAGATGTAACGTCAAAAATCATGCATTAGAGTGTATACACTAATTGGATGCACCCAAATTGCGTGTATACGCTACTTTCGTTAATTGAACCTACGTATACCTTCAAAACTACTGCAAGCATAAACTTTTGAATCAAGTCTGTACCCACTATCAATATTCTGAATATCTACTGTCAACTATCAGATCTTTACACAGGTGGGGACAATGATCACTTCTTCTCACTTATACAACCAATCAATCAAATTCCAACCTCCTTATGCATTCAGTTTTACATTCAGATCTAAGAAGACTTCATTGACAGACAATAGTAAAATAACAAAATTTTATTAGATAGATCAATTAGATATGAAAAGAAGCTTTTCTTTTGTATACGCTACTTGAAAGAATCGAACCTGAGTGTATATGCTTTGTGGCTGAGATGAACTTGTGTACGTATATGAAAATATTGACTCAGAAATTTGCTGCAATTCTAGACTTCAGACAAACCTAGATCATGAATAAAACAGGCGCAAAACATCAGATCTAGTCTCACCCAATATCAGATCATTCAAGAATAAGTGATTTCAAGTCTTATGATTCCTGATCTAATACTGGACTCAAGGTGCACATGAATATTTCAGATCTAGTCCCAAACATAACCATGCAACATAAAATATACTTAAGATAAAAGTATTCCTTAGAATCTTATTGCTTACTCCTTGGCCTAATGATCTCCTCCTCCTTATATACTCTTAGGCCTTTCTCAATACCTTGGACCAAAACCACTTAGGACCAATACCTTGGACCAAATACCTAGGGTCAATACCTTGGACCAAATACCTTGGATCTAAAACTTGGTTTTCCAACATGTACGCACTTTTCCTCCTGTGAAAGTGCATGTATATGTTATACGCTCCTCTTGTTCTGTTAACCTGTGTGTATACGCTTTTTGGACAAAGTGAACCAGCGTATACCTCTCTTTCTTCATTCTTTGGATTCTAATCTGTAATCCTTTGTTGTTAACCTGCTGCACTGTGAACTGTCATCTGAGAGAGTTTCCATCAAGGACGACACCTGTATCATAATGCCAACAAAAAATACCTCCTTTGCATATATACGAGTCTAAGGGGTCACAATATAATCAGAGCCTACATAACAATAATAATGTAAGGGCACAACAATAACAATGATGGGATTCTATGGGGCACACAAATAACAATATGGGGGCTACATGGGCACACAAATAAAAATAAGGGGCCTACCCTAACAATAAAAATAAGGGGGCTACACTAGCATTATAGGGACTTAACATTTTTCCTTGGTCTTTGACCAAAATTCTCTGTGTCTCATTGTGCATGGCTTTATTCTATTATTCATTTCTATTATTGTTCTCTCTATAATTTCTTAACTATTTTTGGGTGAATGCAATTGAATGTAATATTGTTTTGAGTAATTATAATAGAAGAGAACTTGGGAAAAATGAACACTTCCCTATTGAAATTATATTTTTCTTTAGATATGGAATATTCCTTACCTCCTTTAACAACCATTAATTTCCATTCTATTTTTTATAAGTACCTTACCTATTCCAATAGTTTTATAGGGTTTATCATCACCTAGATGAACTTGTCCAAAATATCCTTGAACATAGTCATTAAAATGTTTCCTATGGGGTGTGGCATGGAATGAAGCCCTTGAATCTACGACGCAGGCATCAATAATATTTCCTATTGAAAGAATCAAAGAATATTGCAACACATCACCTCTTACATTCACTTCTTTATTGTTCTCTTCTCTTGCTATCCATCTCCTTATTTTCCCTCCCGAGATTTATAGTCTTTCTTAAGGTGTCATTTCTTCCCATATTTCATTGAATTACTACGATATCCTGGGCTCTTTCCTCTCTCTAGTTTTCTTCCTCTAGTCTATGTAGTCAAAGAATTACCTAATGTCTCGCCTACACTTTTATGTTACATTTCCTCGCTAAGGATAGCACCATCAACATAATCAAACTTTATGTACTAGAAGCAAAGATGAAATTAAAGATATCCCTAACTAAGCCATTCCAACTTTCTGGTAATGAGCATAGAAATAACAAAGGCTTAACTACAATATCAAAATTTACCCCTACACAACTTAATTGATTGGTAACCATGTTATATTCATTCAAATGATCAACAACAATTCCACTGTAACACCCTCCTCCCACATCTACCCAAGCGAATGACTAGTCAGGGTAAACATGCGATGAGAGGCCACTATGATATGATTCAACCTCCTAAGTTATGTTAAGGAAGTGGAACCAATGGAAACACACCATACATGTATTCGAAATCAACATTAGGACCCTCAGGAACCAATCCAACCTTTCTGCCAACCAACCCCTGGGTCCCACTTAGCTTTTGGACAACTTGACCTCTGGATGCTCTCATGCTATGGGCATGCCAGTGCCCAGGGACCTTTGGACACTCTCATAGGCTTGCAAGCCAGCATCCAGGGACTTTTTTTTTCAGTGTTGTTCCAACGGCCCCGGGATTTGAGCCACTTTTTCAGGCCTAGAGCCCAGGTCACTGCCTAGAATTGAATCATATCTTCAGAACAATAAATAACAAGGAAATGCCAGTATATATGTAGTCACTTGAATAACAACTTGAATGGACCCCCACTAGCCATGACAGGCATTTCGTCAAACATATCATGAATATGTAATCTATAGGTTTAAATAACGAATCTAAGCATAAGGGTCTCATACATAGCTGAGAATTACTAAGAAACATTGATGCCACAACACATTGACTACCATTTCGTTCCTTAGCCAATAGATACATTGTCCATTCATATAAAAGTAAAAACACGATGAGAGCCGTACATAGCCACTGTCATAATGCATATTCATAATGAGCATAATAAAAGCATAAATACCAAGGAAACATCAACCATATATTCCACATATAAACTAGTATAATATTCATGAGATAAAAAGGAGAAATAACATCATACTAATGATGAAAAATCCAACCCGATATGGGACTACCACATTCCACCCAAATGTAGACATGGCTGACCCAAATCTCTCTTCAGTCAGTCACCCCCGTGCCATAGTCAAAGCATGAATGTGGGATCTCATAAACACATCAATCAAAACCATCTAGGGCTTCCAGAGGCTAAACCACCTCAACCCATCAAAACAAGATTCCACCTCATGGTGAGACATCACAAAACCATCATCAAATTGGTCTCTACCCAAGCCTTCCAGGGCTCCAGAGCATTTGTTCGAACCTGACTTCTAGGACTAGTAACTCAACCCATGGTTGCTACTGGGCTCCAGAGCATTTTTCCAACCAAGGCTCCAAGACTAGTAACTCAACCCACAATTGTTGCCAAGTTCCAGAGAATTTGTCCAACCAAGGCTCTAGGACTAGTATCTCAACCCACAAAGGGCTCCTGGACTAGTAACTCGACCCAAGATGTTACAGGGCTTCTAGAGAATTTTCCCAACGAAGGATCCATGACTAATAACTCAACCCAAGTCGTTACAGGGCTTCCAGAGCATTTGTCCAACTAAGGCACGAGGAACTGGTAACTCAACTCAAGCTAAGGAAACATGAGAACCAACCAAAAAACAAAGCAAAGAAATAAACCCACAATCTCCATGGCTATCCAAGAGTTGTCAAGGCTAGGAAAATTGACTTTCAATCCAGACAATCCTCGATGTTAATGACAGATCCTGACCAAGAAAGCACATGCATGTGCCATGCATGCCAAAAATAGTGAGGAAAACATACATGAAACTAAGTACCTGCAAGAAAAATCCACTGTAGTTGTTTATCCCGATGTCCTCTTGTAATTTCCTACTCTTCCTTTCCCTTCTTGCTCCAAAACTCCAAGTATGCCACACTCTCCAAGAGCGCTCCAAGAAAAATCTAAGTGTTCAAGAATGAGAGAGAGAGAGAATAATGAGAGAGCTCCAAAACTGAAATTACCAAGCTTACACTAACTAAGCCTATCCACTGATCCCCATAAGCCTTTTTATTAGTGAGGCCTCTATTTCTTCATTTTCCTCCTCACATGCAACCTGTGACTTTTCAGCTTCCTTTCTCCTAATTTCCATTATTTTCATAAATAAAATGCCAATTAATGCCTCGTGCATTTCCAAAGCCTTTCCCATTGCCTTTAATAATTTCCTTAGCCATAATAAACTGAAGTGACACCCCACTAGGATGTTTTTCCCACCATTCATCTTGGAATACGTGTCCCATGACCATGGCCTTATATATTTTTACATGGATTTTTAACCAGGGCTGTTAGAGAACCCTCCCCCTTGGGGGAACACTGTCCTTAGTGTTAAATGACACTTATAACCATATAACCACTAAAAACAAAACATACTACCCATGGAGCTTTATAACGTAGCTTGTTGTAGTATTTACAATGACCATCTACTAAAACATGCAACTCAGTACATGCAACAAAAATCTGCTATAGCTGTTGATCCCGATGTCCTCTTGCGATTTCCTAATCTTCCTTTGCCTTCTTGCTCCAAAACTCCAAGTATGCCACACTCTCCAAGAGTGCTCCAAGAAAAATCTAAGTGTCGAAGAATGAGAGAGCTCTAAAACTAAAATGACCAAGCTTACACTGACCAAGCCTATCCACTGATCCCCATAAGCCTTTTTATTAATGAGGCCTCTATTTTCTTCATTTTCCTCCTCACATGCAAATTGTGACTTTTCACCTTCCTTTTCTCCTAATTTCCATTATTTTCATAAATAAAATGCCAATTAATGCCTCATGCCTTTTCAAAGCCTTTCCCATTGCCTCCAATAATTTCCTTAGCCATAATAAACCGAAGTGACACCCCACTAGGATGTTTTTCCCACCATTCAGCTTGGAATATGTGTCCCATGATCATGGCCTTATATATTTTTACATGGATTTTTAACCAGGGTTGTTACAGAACCCTCCCCTTTGGGGGAACACCGTCCTTGGTGTTAAATGACACTTATAACCATATTACCGCTGAAAACAAAACATACTACCCATGGAGCTTTATAACATAGCTTGTTGTAGTATTTACAATGACCATCTGCTAAAACTTGACAAACATACCATTTACTAGATCTTTATAACACAACTCATTACGATATTTACAATAATACACACATATACACATATGCACATCTTCTCAAGTAGCAAACAAAAGGATACGATGTCTGCATCCGCTACAAGGGAATCTAGAGGCTCACACCTCCACCCTCAAAGTAATACTAGGATTCACCTCCTTACAAGGAAGTCCAAAATCCACTGCAAATTCAAAGTTGCATTCAACGTACGACACTACAATCCTATGCCACTTGTCCTCTCAGGAAACAGTTACTGGCTCATTGTTCCAATGTGCACTCTGAGTGTGCATTTTATTCCATCTGGCAATGCTAATGACCAAAAAAAATTCATCCCTGATCTTCCCTTTTCTTCTACATAGTCCCTCGAGAAATCCGGTCACCCCATTCCATGTAGTCACTCAACTTCCAAGTTTTGCTGGCACTCCCATCCCGGGCAGTCCATCCCTTGGAAAGGCTTCCTCACATTAGAAGATACAAAAACCAAGGCATAACCCTGCCTTAAAACCATCATACTAGTCATAGCATGCTCATGGAAATAAATGGACACTATTGGGTACTAGTGTCCCACAATGGTTCGGCTCGTGAATGCTTTACCATCATATGTTTGCATGTTCCAATTCCCTTTTCTGTTGTTGCTAATTCTTGTAGTCGATTTCAACTACCCAGCCGGGCATGTTCATGCATACTTGTACCAAGCACATAATTTCCATTAGACTCAAAACGAATTGAATTAACTTCACATCATACCTCATTGGTAGCTCACCAATAAGGTACACTTGCAATCTTGTTACTTCCTATCACAACAAGTCAAACTAGTATATTTGACTAAATCATCATGTATAAACATATCACGTCAGGTTATCTCAAAACAAAACCCCCATAGATCAAAATCATAAATCACATGTAACCATCATAAACCAGAATCATAGATCACATGTAATCATCATAGACCGAAATCATAAATCACATGCATAATGAAACTAAAATAAAATATGGATACTTATCCTTTAATCAATCCTTAGCTTCTACCTTTGTCCTTATTCCATACACACACCGGATCGGTTGCGACACCCGAAAAACACCCACTGTGACGCAGGAAAAACCGCCTAAGGGAAATTTCCCTGGTTTTCGTAATCACCTTACCGTGAACCTGTGGGTTATGGCCCACCTATACAAATCGGAAGCCTTTACATTATGGGTTTAAACAAAAAACCCCACCAATCGCCTAACAACGATATAACACATAATCCACCAATTAATGTCGGTCCCACCTGAATGCACAAAACCAAACTCCAAATAAAATAAACTCGCGTCCATACGCTTCTTGGGTTAGCTTAGCAATTGAATAGCAATTGAACAACAATTGAACAAAAATTGAACAACAATTGGTATTTGAACAAGAATTGATCCCACGTTGACTTCCCCTTTTTTCTCAGGTGCTTCACTCTACACCATTGATCTTACCATTCAATTTGACGGTCGATAGTCACCTAATCATCGCACATCGCATATCACAATTTCTCCCAGCCAGGGTTCCTTCACTCATGAATGTTGTGATGCGATATTAATCTAATAGTCATCATAAGCAAAGATCCAATGGCCTGCAGCCCTTTAAATAACACATGGGTTAAAACAACTTAACCCCCGTAGTTGACTGTGACGTAAGCGGTTGAAAATGCGATCGATGGTTAGGATTGCGTACAATGCTTCAACCCCGCTCAAGACACCTGTAGACTCCTAACCTCCACAGTTACACATTTCCGTTTGGCTTTTTTCACTTTTCCACCAAACTTGGCACTTCCACTAAATTTCCTTCTCACCTCCAGATTGACTTGATACCAAGTTCAACTCTGCCAACTCCTTTCTCCGCTTAGAAACAGTGTGCCGAGATTTCTCTAATTTCTTTACTCTGCCTTGCAGCTATACCCATGTGTCTTTAACACCACTTCGAACTGGAATACATAATACTCTCTATGTTATTTCCCTTCTTCCAGATTTAGTAATTCATTCTTTACTTGACCTATACATACATCTATTAAATCAAAACTAGAGTCACAAGGATTCTACCCAGATGGTAAGTCTTTTGTCACTCAGAAATACTTTCATAAATTCAACTTGAATTCATTCATCATGGTTTATCACACAGAGACCATAAATTCACAATTATGGATCACTCAGCACATAAAAGGAATGACACACACAGTCACAATGAATTCAATTTCCTCATTCATTACACAAATGTATAGATACAAGTAAAAACCTGTTTACAATCTAGATTTGTCCTGATCTACCTTTACATGGTCTGTATCAATGGCCCTTTCTCATTTCAATGCCTGTAGGCTCACAATCCACCCCTCTTGTCTTCTAACTCTCTCTCTAACTCTCTCTTTTAAGCCTTCGAGGCTTACAAATTATACACAAAAGGATTCTGTTAACCAATTCTGATTCAGATTCTCAATCTTCTCAACTAAATCCTAAGAATCCTCTAAGTCCTCAGTTAGTTCCTAAAATATCTTCTTTATCCATTGAGGATCTCAAATTTCAACCAATCCTAAGGATCCTCCATAAATCATGAACTACTTTCTAAGATTTACAATATCTCAATCCATACTAATTACTCATCATCACTCATGTTCTCCTACATTCAAGAACATTTACAAATATTCTCACAATATTTAATTAACTCATATTCTAAATGTCTCACCTAAATCACTCAAATTACATTAATTATATACTTAGGAAAACCACTCTTTTGAAAGCACAAGACCACCTATATTCTACTAAATGTACACATTTTCAGAACCATGATGTTCCTGCATCAAACTCCCAAAGTAGAAAATAATCATGATCTCCAGATCATGTGCTTCTAATCTTTGTCCTCCTGGATCCCATATTTTGTTTTGTAATTTATCTTTTCCTATTTCTTTTCCTTTCAGTTGTTCTGTTGTTGCTGTTGTCTGCTGCTATTTTCCAGGTCTCGATACCTTATGCTGCAATGCTCCACTTGCCATGCTTTCATAGTCTGCCACTGTCTTCCTCTTGTTGTTGCTTCTTTCCTTTCTTGTTGTTGTCTTCTTCTGAGACACATTTATCATTATCCTTCTTATCAACTCAATTTATTTGTCCAGTATATCCTCTGTCTGATGATTGCCTTCAACTCTTAATTGTTGAATTCTCATTCTTGCTGCCACCCTTACATCCTTACCCTCTTGTTTACTATTATTTTCTATAGAATTTCACACCTTTCCAATTGCTGCGACATTGTCCTTCAAGAAAATTTTATGCTTTTTTTTACTGTACCTGTCAGCTTCTTCTTGACTATCATTTATGACAATTTCTTTGTCATCCTTCTTCAACAATTTACCTCTGTTGTTCTAGCTTTCTCCTTTGAAGGTCTAACTTTCTATATAACTCAATAATTTTAATTGGAATAGAATTTGGAAATTTTACACAATTTTCAATGCTTTCATTTATTATTGACCAATCGTCAAATGGTCCTTCTTCCCCTGCTAAATCTAACTCATCATGCTTAAGTATTCCAAATTCATTAGGCATAGTAATTACCTTTTCTTCATCTTCATGTCTTAACTCATATATGCTATTCCAATCTTTACTGTTACCAGCTCCAATATTCTGTTGCATATTTCCATGAGACCTTTCTGTCTCCTTTTGTTTATGAAATCTTGCTATCTTAGTCTTAATCTGAATAGATTTCAGATTCTTCTCCTTCTTCTTAACAAACTCTAAAGTTTGTTCATCACCCTATGTTGTACCTACAATCATATACAAATCATTAGTTTTAAAACTACAAGACCTTTCAGTCTTGGTTGATGCTTCAAACATCAGGTCTTCTTGCTGCTCTAAATCCTTCATATGATTCAAGAAGTAATGGTCCATGTTTTGGTTCACATACCAAAACTTCAACACCTTCTCCAACATTTTCCTTTTGCTGTAGCTCAACTCTTTTGAGCTTCTCTATCTCCAATTTGACATCTATAATCTGTTCAAGTTCCCTTAGCTCTTTTATTAACTACATATTTTCTTGTTGATTCCTCTTCTCTTGTAGCCTCTGCCACTTCACTTTCTTTCTCATGACATAGCCATATTTCTGGTCTTTCTCATTTCTCTGCAACATTTCCATTAATACTTCAAGCTAAACTGCCATCTCAGTCATTTCTTTATCATATTTTTCGTCACTCATTCTCATGCCATTTGCCTTGACACATTTCTTCTTTTGTTCGCTGCTGTGATCTCTTTTCGAACCTTTGCTATGATTGTCACTAGTCATCATCCTTTCCATCTCTATGAGTTCCTCACTCACTTTACCATGAGTTGCACAAGCCTCTACGATAGCAAGTTTTCCCTGCTGCCCCTTACCTCACCAAGATTTCCTTTGGATTTGGTCTTTTGGCGAGTACTGGTCCTCTGTCTGGAACCTCCTTGAGCATTTCTCTCTGCTCTTTCTAGGCTTCAACTCATTTTCACTTTAAGAACACAACTATCCTCTCACAATGAAATACTAGGTTTTGACCACCTCTTCTTTCACTTAGAAACTCTTACCATCTTCCTTCATCCCCTAGAAATTCTACCCACATCCTTTATGGAATTGCCTTTGTGCACTGCAACAAAACCCCTATAGTAACAAGTCTCCTTCTTGCTACATATGCTTCACTAATCTTCTCTCTTCTGAGCTCAGTCTTTTAGCATTTCTCTGGTTCTTTCCTTTGGAACCAATTGAACACTCCTTGCTCTAGGTTGCTGCAATCTTCTCACCTTCTTATGCTGCTACTTGTGCATCAATATAAAGACCACAAACTCTCCAATCTTCAAATCAAATTAAAATAAAATCATATCATCTCACCTTCAAGATCTTTGCATCATCTTGTTCTCCCATTCACCTACTACACTTTGAATGGACTGTTCTTTTATCCAACCTTCAGCTGTATCTTCAAACTCTGCTACTTCAAGAACTTGCAAAAGTCCCTCTTACAGTTTAACTACTGTAATCCTGCTCTAAATTTTCACTCATTCAATGTATGATAATCATTAAACAAACTTGCATACTATCACCCGTCTTCAGGATCTCACCAATCCTAAAAATCTGTTACTGTGCAAATTTTCAACATTCAGCTACTGTCAATCAGATTTAGAATCCGATTCCTTCTTTCAATCTTCCTACTTTATCTTGGTAAAGCTCTAACTGTTAGTAACAATTACTCCCTTGCTGAGTTTTCTTTCACTGTTTCATTCTTACCCTGCGTTTCTTCAAAAAAAATTTACCTGTTCCTTTTTCATGCAAAGTCTTCTTTCTACTCGTAGGAAACCTTTCCCTTCTCTAATACCACTTTGACACAGGAAAAACTGCCTAAAGGCAATTTCCATGGTTTTCATAATCACCTTACCGTGAACCTGTGGGTTATGGCCCACCTATACAAATCAGAAGCCTTTACATTGTGGGTTTAAACAAAAAAACCCCACCAATCGCCTAACAACGATATAACACATAATTTGCCAACTAACGTCGATCCCACCTGAATGCACAAAACTGGACTCCAAATAAAATAAACTCGCGTCCATACACTTCTCGGGTCCGCTCAACAATTGAACAACAATTGAACAAAAATAGAAAAGCAATCGGTATTTGAACAACAACCGATCCCATGTTGACTTTCCCTTTTTTCTCAGGTGCTTCACTCTATGCCATTGATCATACCATTCAATCTGACAGTCAATAGTCATCTAAGCATCACACATTTCATATCGTAATTTCTCCTAGCTAGGGTTCATTCACTCATGAATGTTGCGATGCGATATTAATCTAACAGTCAGCATCAGTAGTGATCCAACGGTCTGTGGCCCTTCAACTAACACACGAGTTAAAAACATCTTAATCCCCATAGTTGGCTATGACGGAAGCGGTTGAAAATGCAATCGATGGTTAGGATTGAGTACGACACTTCAACCCTGATCAAGACACCTGTAGACTTCTAACCTTCGCAGTGACACCTTTCAATTTGGCTTATTTCACTTTTCCACCAAACTTGGCGCTTCCACTAAATTTCCTTCTCACCTCCAGATTGACTTGATACCAAGTTCTACTTTGCTAACTCCTTTCTCCACTTAGAAATAGTGTGCCAGGATTTCTCTGATTTCTTTACTCTGCCTTGTAGTTATACCTCTATTTCTTTAACACCACTTCGAACTAGAATACATAATACTCTCTGAGTTATTTCCCTTCTTCCAGATTTCGTAATTCGTTCTTTACTTGACCTATACAGACACCTATTAAATCCAAACTAGAATCACATGGATTCTACCTAGACGGTAAGTCTTTTGTCACTTAGAAAGACTTTAAAAAATTCAACTTGAATTCATTCATCATGGTTTATCACACAAAAACCATAAATTCACAATTATGGATCACTCAGCACATGAAAGGAATGACACACACAGTCACAATGAATTCAATTTCCTCATTCATTAAACAAGTGTATAGATACAAGTAAAAACCTATTTACAATCTAGCTTTGGCTTGATTTGCCTTTACATGGTCTGTATCAATGGTCCTTTCTCATTTCAATGCCTGTAGGCTCACAATCTAACCGTCCTGTCTTCTAACTCTCTCTCTCTAACTCTCTCTTTTAAGCCTTCAAGGCTTACAAATTATACACAAAGGGATTATATTAACCAATTCTGGTTCAAATCCTCAATCTTCTCAACTAAATCCTAAGAATCCTCTAAGTCCTCAATTAGTTCCTAAAATATCTTCTTCATCCCTTGAGGATCTCAACATTCAACTAATCCTAAGGATCCTCCATAAATCACGAACTACTTTCTAAGATTTACAATATCTCAATCCATACTAATTACTCATCATCACTCATGTTCTCCTGCATTCAAGAACACTTACAAATATCCTCACAATATTTAATTAACTCCTATTCTAAATGTCTCACCTTAATCACTCAAATTACATTAATTATATACTTAGGAAAATCACTCTTTTGAAAACACAAGACAACCTAGATTCTACTAAATGTACACATTTTCGGAACCATGTTGCCCCTGCATCACAGTGCCTTCTCCTCAACCATGTGCACATACACAGTGTGCATCACACACATACAACCACACCTGACACACAACACCATGCAATACATGCACCTACACTTGATATACAACACAACACATACATCTATACCCGATGTACAATGCCACATAATAGATGTATCTACACCTGGAGTGCAACACAACACTATGCATCTATACCCGATGTACAAGGCCACACAACTCATGCACCTACACCTGGCGTACAACACAACACAATTCATGCACTACACAAAGTACAACACAATGAGTACGCATGTCACGATACCACAACTACACAATGCACATACATAGTATCGCATGTACACAATACAACATGTGCAATATGCACATAATATCATATGTACACCAGTACCATAATTACAACACATATACAATACCACTTGTACACTACACCACCCGCACAACGTCCGAACAACATCACATGTACACGACACCACTTGCATAATGTGTACACAACACCACATGTACATTGCACCACCTGTACAATGTGTACACAATACCACATGCACAACATGCACAAGAAACCACATGTACACATCATCACATGCACGACATGTACACAACACCACATGCACATGAAACCACATGTACAACATGTACAAGGCACCACATACTCACAACACCACTTGTACAATCATGCAAACAACACCATATTTACATAGAACCAAATCTACAACATGCACACAACACCATATGTACATAGCACCACATGTACAACATGCACACAACACCACATGTACATAGCATTGCATATCGAACATGTATATAGCATCATCTGTACACAACACTGCATATCCAACCAGGGTGGATTTCTAGGGTAGGAGATGGACAGGTCAGTGGAGCAAGTTTATGCCATCAGGGGTCCCGATGGAGTTTTGAGGATTTTTTATGGGATTTGATGGAATTCTCTTGGCATATTCCATCATCCACACAATTTTCCTTTCATTCTGTCACATTCCGACAACTTTTATAAATTAGCATTATTATTGGGTATAACTTAATTATTTATGCTTGAGGTGGCATTCCAGGGAGATTAATTGATGGAACACCTCAGTGTAATAGCTCATTGAAACTAGAATGAGAAAATATACAAGATGGGATGCTGAGAAGAGAATTCTAGTGGCCGAAGAGAGTATGGTGGGCGATTTTCCATTTTCCTTAGTTAAAAATGACTTTAATTAGTCATTTAATTAGGGAAAAATAATTAATTTGAGAAAAAGGTCCAAAAGTGACTTAAGTGAAATAAAATAAAATTAAAGGTCACTTAAGATAAAGTCAATGGAGGAGCTTCTAGAATAATAATAAAATAATAAAATAAGATGCTTCTAGAGGCTTGGAGATCTATTCATCAGATCTAGGGAGGAGGAGATCATTTGGAGACATCTTGGTTTTGATATTGTTTCTTGTATGAGATGTTGAGAACCCGATTCTCTACTCCAACAGTAGCCCCAAGACGAAAACCCTTGGGTGATTCAGTGAGAGTGGGGGAGCACCCATCTCTTCCCTTGGTGAATCCATTCAGGGTTCATAGGTTGCAGCGTGTTGGTTTTTCAGTTTGTTTTGGAGGCCGATTGCGAGATTATCGTAGATCTATCTGAGGCCATAGATCTCAACTATATGGGTTGTATTTGCATGTAAAATCCAGTTCTTCTAATAAAATAAAGTTGAGGATTTCTTGTTCATTGTGTTATGAGATTGCAATGCTTTATTTGCTTATTTTTACATGGCAAACTTCTGTTAAATGTATGACACATTTTATGTGAAGAGCTTGTTCCAAAATTTTCTTATTTGGGACATTACAGTGGTATCAGAGCCTTGGTCTTGGCTCAGCCTGAGGGTTTTATGCAGATCAAGTTATCTTGTTGGAGTCAAATTATGAGAAGGCCAAATCTACGCTCAAAAGGTCAATTTTATTTGTCGGAAACTCTGTCTAGGGACAAAATATTGCTGTTGATATCTTGATGCAGGTTGAAATTGTAGAAGGCTAATATTATATCTCCTTATTTTAAAGAGTACTAAATAATAAATTATTGAGGCCATGAGAATTTTTTTTAATAAGAGGGTCGACTCATATTTTATTAAGTCCAAGGGAAATATTTGAAGTCTACAAATTGTGAGGGCCAGCATTGACTTCTCCATAGGGTCCGAGAGAAATTGCCAGCTACGGAAGCCACATTGAGGATCCTTTGTTTCTAGTGATCAATCTTACCTAGCTCCAAATCCAATTCGATAGTTTTACGGGGATTCGAATCACCTCGGAGAGGCTATGATTTATTCTAGCATTGGAGGATCGAGTAATTTTTGCATTGTCAGTGAGTCTATTAAGCCAAATTTCTGAGGGCCGCATTTTTGTTCTTAATGTCTGCTTGGGGAGCCAACATATTTCTTTGAAAGGGACGATTATTTTGGCAAGTATCTGGTGCGATTGGTGATCTCGGAGCACATGGAAATATAGGGTTTCAGCTTCAGCGCGAGTCTAGAGCATTATACAAAAATTTCCCCATCAATCTGAGCATGAATTCCTGCCCATTTAAGCACCAAGATCGTTGGATCCAGTGGGAAATTAAAATGTTGGGTAAACATTTAATGGCACTTGAAAAGGATATGGATCAATTTCCATTTATCATTTGTTCGTGAATCAGGGTTCACTCCTGTAGTGGTTATCGAGGGCTGAGATTGTTGGATTCACATGGAAACTTTGTGGTAAGAACCATCGAGATCACTGGATTTTGTGGACATACTCTGTGTAAAACGTATATAAATCAAGTCGATTGAATTCTATTTGTGGGAGTTGAAGGAGAAAATTATACAGATCAGGTTGCAGGGGCTCCACGCACGTTGATGACAGTAGAGTGCACAACGACATAAGAATATATCATGTCAAGGTTCATGTCCAACAAATTCGCATTGGTGACTGCGTGAGTTTGGATTCCGCCTTTGTTGGTATCAGAGCAGAGTTCATCTCCTCTTGCTAGATCGAGCTCGTCTGAGCTCAACATACCTGGGAGTGGATTCGTTGAAGTGCCTCTGCTCGAAACCAGGTTATCTATGTGTTATGGTCAATGTGTAAAAAAAACATCGTTGTGTCTTGACTGTTGATTGATATGATCACAAGTGAAGTCAAGGTGTGGTCCAAAAATGACAGGAAACCTGCAGACAGGGAAGAGGTCGTGTGACCAGACCTGTCTGAGTACACCATAAAGACCATGACTGTACATGTAGCATTTAAATCGGGGACCTGATGAAGAGCCGACTTTAGCAGCACATTCATCAGTCACGATCTGTTGTTAAAACCACCAATACCATTTGCCAGCAAGCTTGATGATTAAATTAAGGTAGAGTGAGTAATTCGTTGGCATCATGGCTTGATTGTTGTGTGTAAAACATCAGAAAACAACAACGACCAAGTAAATTTGTAGGCTACAAGGTGTGTCTCCGTCAACTTACATTTGGACTCTTTTATATTAGTAGATTCACAAGAGGGCTAGATCCCATCTTTAGGAGGAAATCGAGTGTATTCAAAGGAAAAAAATTACAAGGTTGCTGTTAGTTTTACCGCTTTTGTGAGCTGGACGATTTTATTGGTCCCATTGAGCTGAGTAAACTCCATATTCTGGGTCACACTCATACATAAAGAAATTTTTGAATCTTATCTTTGTGAGGAGACTAATATACATGTCAAAGGTCACAGAGGTAGAGATATATATTGGAGACCGAGCTCTTTGGGGGGAGATAGAGGCAAATTACTTGTTGAGGCTGAGTCACCATAGTTCTCTGAGCATTCTTGCAGCAGTGCATTTTCCTGCATCTATACCAGAGTGTTATTGCAGAGGACCAAAGTATTACATGTTGACATCAAAGTCTATGCACTGAAATCACACCAGGTTCCTCTATTCTCACTGTTTTCTTGGAGACAATTGAATTTACTCATGCATTGTATTATTGTTATGGCATTGTGTTAAGACAATGTTGAGAGGGATTTGTGTCAAAACTATTTTGGTCACTGTGGTAGGGAGTCCATAAAGTATTGTGAGCTGAGAGTGTCTATCTTGTTTTCAGTATGTTGTCAAACACTATTGTTGTAATGGTCAATGAATGTTTGGAGGGGTGAGCAGAATTGGCTACTAGTGTATATCTATTTTTTTTTACATGCTAATGTAGTAGCCTTCTATTGTCATGTTATTGTTGACTGATTGTAGTTGAACCACTACTATATGTTACTGAATAATGGAGTTTTTAAGACACCTCATAAACCAACATGATAATACAATAATTGATGCCTTAAACAACAATGTTTCTATAGACCAAAAATCCAAGAATAACATCAGACCTTTTTCAAGAGGGATTTATGCCTTCCTTCAGAAAGAACAACCAAATTATTTTTAGAAGAAGTTGGAGATTGGGCACAAGATTTATGCTCTTGGGACAGTTTTGAAGCATATGAGGGTCACATGGAAAAGCATTTTCAAACTTGATGAACTAGATTCACTCCTTTCCAAAGTCAGTCAGTTAGAGGGGAAGAAGTTGATGTGAGCTTTGAAACCATCCATGCTAGCTTTAATACATCCTAAGTTCTTAGAGGAGCATTGTGAAGGGGTTAGACTTCCAGTTGCATCTTGTCTCAATAAAATCATGAGACTAACTGCCCCTATAGCTCCTTACAATGATGATTTTATGAGGAGAGTTTTCAAGCTGATAGTAGAGACTATTAAGGACTTGGACAACAGTGCAGGTTCTACCTTTGGAAAGAATCTTGATATTCTAGGAGGCATGGCCATGACTAGGACTTATGAGATCCTGTTTGATCTGGAGTGTGACAATTTGATCCTACAGATGTTACAATGCTTCTTCAGCATTAGGAAACATCATCTTGAGATAGTCATAATGCACATGCAGTCCATCTTGTCCCCATGTATGAGAGGCCGTGATGCCATTTGTCAGGAGTTGTAGTCTCAATTATTTTCTGTTTGGAGGGGAGAAGAGTTGGTATCATTTGCTTCTTATGAGCTAGCCGAGAGGCTGGTTAAGTAGAACATTGGGCTATTCAGGAGGTAGTTGAGTAGGGAGAAGCAACTCAAGATTGGTGGATCATGTAGCAAGAATGAGATGAGGAGGAAGGGTCTTTGCTTCATCTGCAAAGAACCTTGGGGACTTGAACACTCATGCTTGAGGGACACTGAGGAGATGACAACGTGTTGGCTTAAGGGGGCCTGACCTAGGTTTGGAGTTAATTAGCCAAACAAATCCCTACACTACTGGCCCTTTTAGCATCAGCCCGCGGTGCACGAAATGAAGTCTCACCGAAGCAGTATGGGGGGGTGATGGAACCAAGTTTCTACACCCTTGAGATGTCTGAGGGGTTGATTTAGTCCAACTGTGAATACCTTCACATAGGTTACTTTGCGCACTATCCTAACTTGTGATACCTTCGCGATATATTATAACTACCTTCGCACAACCCTCACTAGGGGCTGAGGTGCATTCGAGCTGCTATGGCAGCGATCTATGCTATTTCCCCAAATTACACTGCATATCTTACTTATCTTCTTACAAATGTTAGTTAACTTCATGTAAACAGATACTTTACCTCACATTTACTTAATCAACACAATCATATATGTTCACGCATCATATAAACAATAGAAATGTAATTTATACCCAATACACTCAATGCAGAAAACAGAAAAAGAATATACATGAATGGTATAAAACTTCTCTTTATTAATGCTTCAACGGTTATAGACTCAACTTGCCCTACGCACTAAACTGCAGGCGTCTGCACACTCAGCTATGGACTACTAGGCCTCTATGCACTAAGCTACAAAACCTTCTCCTACTCTACGACCCAAAGACTCGATTTTACACTTAGATCTTCGGCTATCCTTCTATTCCATCATTAGATCCTATTTTCTTCCTTTACAACTTAGAGCCTTGCTCTATTTATAAAATCCCATGGTCCGTGGAACATGGGTATATCTCTAAAGCCGACATTACATTACAAAAATGAGGGCGGACAACCCTATGACTCATTTACAACTTCGCGCTCCGTGCCCACAAAATGCGAAGCCTTTACATTAGAATTCCACTTTTTAGCCAAAATCTGGGCTTTAAGCCCCAAAAATTTCCTTGGGGGATCTCGTGCCCAACATGCCCCCAACACAACCATCGTGACTCGCCCTCAAATCACTCTATCGGTGAGGAGATCTTCGCGCGGAGACCTTCCAACTCTTCCTGGATTGCTGCAAGATCAGTAGCGCGCTAAGAAGTTACCTGTTACACTTCCTGGACGTGTTGTTCAGAGATTGTTGTAGTTGAACTACTGCCCTACACCTGTTTATAGTCCCGCACCTCCTTTCAGCTTCCTAGAGTGCTAAGACTGTGCTTTAGTTAGCCAGTCAGATAACCAGGCTACCCATGTATTGCTTCAACCGACTGCCATTCACTTTTCTTGGGAAAGGTTCTCCATTTAACTTTACCAGCGGCACCACACCTCCGTCTGTGACCTCCTTAATAACATACGGTCCTAGTCAATGCATTCTAAATTTTCCTGGGAATTTATCAAACTCACTATCATACAATAACACCAAATCGTTCACCTTGAAGGTGCACAACTTAATATGTTGATCATACTAGGCATTTTCACGCTGCTTTTGTACCTGTTGGTGAAAGCCAGCTAGAAATTTTTCTTCTTCGAGTTCCTCCAATTGCACGAGCCTCTCCTCCAGGGCTCTGTACACCGTCATACTTGTGAGCATTGTTATGCACAGACTAGGCATGATTTATTCCATCGACATTACAGCTTCCACTCCATAGACCAGTTGGAAAGGTGTCTGTCAGAGTACGCGCAGGTCCCAACCACTTCGCTGCGTGTTGCATATTTGTTTAGTGTGTTGCACACCTTGTCAAATTATTCTGCGTGGATAGCCTTTTGCACGATTGTTCTTCCCACATACTACTTGTCCAACCTTAAGAGCCAACTACACATCTGTCCTCCTAACACAAGCTTATTGACCATACCTCTCAGCGCGGAGTTCATGCGTATTTGCATAGATTGTTTTCCATATGTCAGCATCCACATGGCTAGATGTGCACATGATTATCCTGCCCATTGCATTTATCTATCAATCGCACTCTAGGCTTCCCAAATCGTGTGCGCATCATCCTCCTACACTCGCGCTAGTAATCAAAGTTCCATTTGTGCATACCCCACAACCTCGCAGGCATATCGTGCAGTACCCAATTCAAGGCCTGGAAACTTTGCTTTTCTGGGGCTTCCTTTCAAATCTATCCAAGATGGTATCTACCTGACTTAACCCATCATAAGTAGGTAGATCCCTCACTTCTGTTGATATGCATTGCAGTGATCTTGTCATCATATTACAGTTCAGCGTGGTTACCTAGTGTAATTGGTTTTTCCATAGCTCTATCTCCTCATCAGAATCTAACTTACAAGAGCTTTTTCGCTCCCATGAGATCCATCCATCTGCGATGGGATTTACCCAATCTTTCTCTCGGACGGTTATTTTGTAGATGCAGTCCAAATCATTGTCACTTTCATAGTCGCGCACCGGCTCTGTATAGTGCGATCCTTTAACAGGGTCAAAGGGTATAACTACGCACAAAGACTTCTTCTCAAAAAACATCTTGCACTTCTTCAGATTAATCACCCCATTCATGTCAGTGGCCCAATCAATTCCTAAGAGTACAGGGTAGGGATTGTTGTCATCAACAATCTCTATTACTTCAAAGTCTGCTAGCACACTTGCTCCCTCAATATCCACAATGATTCTCTGCAATTTCCCCATGGGTATTATCTTCTGTTGGTTCACCATTCGCAGCTGAATAGGAGACCATTGTAGCGTAGGTTTCCCCATTCACTCACATGTCTGCTTCGGCAGAACATTCGTGTCTCATCTTAAATCCAGAATTACTTGGTCCATCTCATATTCTCCAGTTTGCGTGGTTAACCACATTTATCTCCCTGTCCTCGTCTTATGATTTCCAATTTTTTGGACTACGTATGATTCTCCTGGCACGGTCCCAGCGCATCTGTTAATGAGTTCCTACAATGTTTTTATAGCCTTACTGTGACGCAGTAACTTCATGCATGTTTCCAGGAACATCATGAGCATCGATGGGTCCATCTCTGGCTCTAGCCTATCTTTTCTTCCTTAAGTGGAGGCATTAGCAAAGCTCTTCTTAGCTTCCGTGAAGGTTTCTCGAGCGCGCTCCAAATCAAACTCCACTTCTTTCGTCGGAGCTTTGTGAACCCAAGTACTATCTTCGGGTTGTTTGCCTTTATCATCTCTTGTCACGATTCCACTTTGGAGCATATTGTTCACATTCAGAACTTCCTCACACGGCTCAGACCTCATCATCTGTAGGTTCTGAGTCGAGGGAGGCGGTAGCACTCCCTTGTCGCATATCCTAGCTATCAACATAGAACAATCTTCCATCTCATGATCAAACAAGGTACAATACAGACATGATGGACGTGTTGGGTTCGTACAATCACGGGCATAATGTCCCGGCCCTCCAGAATTGTAGCATATCAGCTATTCGTGACCTCTTCCAGGTCCTCCTCCACCTCAGCCTCGTTCATGCCCATGAAATCCTATTTGTGCCACTCTTACATTCTGGTCTAGGGGATGCATTTTGGCCTGAACTCTGTAGGTCAGAGTTCTATCCATCATTAACTCATAGCTCCTACAAGTGCGCTCATCGTGCCCTACTGACCTACAAAAGTTACAGAACAATTGCTGTGAATTTTGTGTATACTTCTATAACAAATGGCAGTTATCCGTAGCATGTTTCCCTCCTATTTGACAAATCGTGCACCACAAAATAGGCGTTGCTTTAGGTCTTGCTTGTGCTTCCAGCCTTAACAGCATTAGTCCTCTTCTTGTGAGGTAATTTGCAAACACCGGGAAATGGTCCTTATCATGACCCTGACCCTTTCATTTTACGCACCACACCTCTTTGCGCACTTTTGGTTGGGCTGTCCTGTCCTGTTTCAGACTTTGCATCTCAAGGCATACATTTTTCAACTACATGTGGATGTGCTGAACTCCCAAGTTAGGATCCTGCATCTAGGTCTCATGCAACCTATTAGAGTCGGTTTGGTCAGTCCTCCGTCAGGGATCAAAACTCTTTATGCATTTAATTTTTAGGTGTCCTGCTCCATTCACCCAGCTACATTCCACTAGGGGCATGCCATAATCTGACGGAGAAGGTCATGCTAGTCATTCCCCCTCATGTTTGGCTCCTGCTGGCTCAGGTATTTTGTCAATAATCACCAAAGTCCATGACAGTCAAGGTTTGGTCCTTTAAAGGACAAAAGTCATTTTCGATGTTTAGGTCTAGGGATTCATCAATTTGGTCTTTGAACATGTCCAGTAAAGCCATGCAGGCCAGAGTGAGGCCCTTACACAGTTATGATTCAGAGAGCTTCATTGTCATGTGGATAGACTTCGACTTTTCTTCAAAACTCTGTTTTGAAGAAAAGTCAAACAGTGTCATTTGTGATAAAATTTTCAAAAAAGTCATCAGTTGATTTCTTCAGATACAGTCATGGTTTCCGTGGCCAAATGTCCTGTCGTGCAATCCCTGCAAAGAGTGCCGAAAATTTCATCATTTGAGCAAAAATTTCAAAGGGAAAGTGAAAATTAGTGTGTTTTAAAGTCAGTGAAAAAGTGTTAGAACATAACATTAGAAAAATGGGTTTTTGAGGAAGAAAAAATTTAACCCATCACTTCCAAGGCTATATATACAAGTTTTCATCAAAATCAAAGTCATTGTGCTAATCCAAGCCTTGGAGAAACGTTGCAAAGGGTGTGAGTGTGCGTCATGCATGTTTGAGTGAGTTGGAGGTAGTTTCAAGGAGCGCGGCGCATAGACTCAGGGGCGTGGCGCACACAGAGGGCATGGCGCACACAGAGCCAGCCCTCAGTTCAATTTTTCCACGGGCGCGGCGCACTGGGTTTTGCGCGCGGCGTACACAGACCAAGGGCTGAAAACAAGGCCAAATCACCTCCAAATTTTTGTGAAGCCCATCAAATTGAAAGGTAGGCTCTATGACATCACTTGTTCATCAAGTTTTATAAATGATATGGTGGTTTATAGCGATGTTTGAATGCAACCAAATTCATAAAATCAACCACAAGAAATCACCAAAAACCATGATGGCTAGGGTTGCTAAGGTGTGGTGTTAGTGCCAAGGTTCCATTTCACCCATCATTTTTCCCTCACCTACCATTTTTCCTACCCCCCTTTTCTCATTTTTCCTATTATCCCTATCCTAAATTACTACCAAACCCTCTCCCCTATCCCCCCACTCTTTGGTCAACATAACACCCCAAACCCTACCTTGTCAAAACCCTAAAACCATACCTTATCAAAATACCCAAACCCCTCCCATATCCCTAAACAAACTTCTCCCTATAACCCCTATTCCCATCACATTACTCCTGTCTTAATACTCTCTGTTTCATTGTTCCCCTTGGTGACAAATATCACAAAGGCACCCAGCCTCACACCATCATCAAAGGGCAACCTAGGTACAGTACACACAACATTCATGACATTTTTGGATTCAGCATGCAAAATCACGACTACTGGCACTCGAGAAAGAAATTTGGGCATGATTTGAGTCTCTAGGAGGTCAAAAACACCCAAAAAATGGCCTCACTGCCCCTATTTTGACACATAGGAAGCAGTCTTGGGAGAATGAAGATTTGGAGGGGAAAATGAGCTCCAAATTCAAAAATTCCACTTGGGTTGGAAAGTAGATAGGACAGGCTTTCCAAAAAGCACACCTGGGCACATTTTGGACTCCTGCAAGTGCCTCAAAACTGGCCCCAAAGTGGCGCAGAACATATAGAGAATGGCGCGGCGCATATAGGAAAAAAGGCCCAATTTGCCTCTGTTTCGCGAAATTTTGAGTTGCGACTTTTCATAAGTGGGCCCTATCATCTACAGTTCATTTTTTCAACAACAAAGGTAGCATTTAAAGTATTTTCATTCCAGATGGGCTTCTATCCAAGTGGCAAAGGAAGGCAAACAGTCACCCCAAGCCGTTTGCCACGTTTGTAACGCTGCACCTGTAGCTGATGTTTGGATCTCCACCTTCATTTTGTAATGATTCGAGTAACTCCCTAACCCTTGGGCATTCTATCTCTTCATGGCACATTCTATATATTGTATACAAACTAGTTGCAAAGGGTTGGTTAGCTTGTAACTTCTGGGAGACTGTGGGAAAGACTTTATTGTATATTTTTTACAGAGGATTAATGAAAGGCAACGGCTCTGTTTCATGAGATTCATGTGGTTGTGAGTGTAGAAAATGTGTCTTTATGTTTCATATGTATCTTGTTATGTTCATAGTTCATTTCATATTCATTTCCAGTGAAATTTTCTAAGTTAGATAAGGTAGAATTCAATTTTATTTCTCTGCCTGTGGGAAAATTTCATGTTTCAGTGTTCTTCTTCTACTGAAAAGGATTCATGTTGCCCATGCCCTTTTCACCCTCCTAAGCAATATCTCCATTCTGCGTTGCTTTCAAACTAAATTGGTGGACTCTCCACCTATCTTGCCTCACAAAGTAATCTGTGTCTTTATATTAAATTCTCTGTTCATTAAGGTCCATTGGTCCCATACCATCCTAGAAACATAGTCATCCATAAAAATCACTTCTTGTATCCATGTTCACTTACTAGCCTAAGAGAAATATTTCATTGTAAGTCATCTCAGGCCATTTCGTTTATCTATTCACTGAGTGTGAATCAGAGAGAGCCCTCTCCTGTTCTGGTAGGGCTAGCTACCAAACTGAGCGTGGTTTGTGGTTACCCTAAATTTTTCCTTCATTCAGCCTAAGGCAGATTTAGGTGCTAACATAGTGGTGACTCCGCTGGGGACGAAATCAATCCCCTTTCTTCTTAATAATTCTAAGCTTCCGGATGATAAGTTTAGGATTTAATAGGCTGAGTAAAGTTGGTTGTGTCCTTTGATTTTTCTCAATAGCATGCTGGCTTCTAGAAGATACACCAGAGCTAATCCAGATCTCGACCCTCCGCACATCTACCAAAATCCCAATTTGATTTCAAGAATTAGTCGTCAAGAAAGCTCTATATTGCCCGTTATCAAATCCCATTCATGCCCAGACATTTTTGAGTATATTGAAGAGCTAGAGTTTGATGAGCAGTTTGAATTATCATTGTTCGAAACCAAATCCGAAAGGGCGGTTGAATCTACTGTCCACAATCCACAGTTTCTTGTAGACTTGGAGATGGAAAGGGCTAACTGGTCGATTGATAACTACATAGTAGCTCAGCTTCAAACCCCAATTTCTAGCCCCTTACAAACTGTGCACACTCCTCTAACACCTCTGAGAACAAATCCGCCAAGAGTGATGGCTGCCCGTTTTGCACCTCTTGTTTTGCCTCAAGTTTTAGATGATATGCCCGTAGATTACCAAAGCAAAATCCCATTTTTTGATGGCACTCCTAATGGCATTACTACTCAGCAACATGTGGATAGAATGGCAGACTTCTATGAACTTCATGAGATCGATGCGGAGAATGTGGCAATGAGACTCTTTGTATAGACATTTGCAGGTGAAGTGAGGAAGTGGTTCAGAGTTTCCGGCTCGTATCACTACCTGGCTGATCTACAAAGACAATTTTTAAAACCGCTAGGAAGTGAAAAAGAATCCTCTTCAAATTCTGGCTTGAATATGAGCAATCAAAAGAAATCTGGTGAGTCGGTCCAAGATTATTGCATTAGATCAATTCAGTTTATAACGAAATTCCAGATCATCTAAGGCCACCTGTGGGACTAGCCATGGTGAAGTTCCCAAATGGTTTTGATGCTGACATGGCTTATCAATTGAGAGAAAGAGAACCGGCCACAATGGAAGACATGCAGAAGATAGCGGTTAGTGTTGAAGCAAATCTGTTGACCGGGAGAGCTAGAGCAAAAGCATAGAAGAAGGTCATTGCAAAGGAAGAATATTCCTCGATAGATCAGCTACTTCGGAAGGTAGAGCAGATACTTGAAAGAGTGAAACTTGACAAACCGAAGCCACAAGTTAGAAATCCTAACTTTCGTGGGCAGCAACAACCACAATATAGAATAAGACAGAGAGATCAGCGAGCCCAAGAGTAGACTGCACAACAGCCAGTATAGACACCTTTGTAGCAAAATTTTGTGCATGGACCGGAATCAGATGAGGACGGGAATGTAATAGGCGAAGAAAATCACCTCTTTACTCCTGAAGATTTTCCTATTTATCTCACTGAGGATGAAGAGTATGCAGAGAGTTCAGCTGTACACAAAGACGTAGATTTCATTCTAACAAATGACATCGTCTTGGAGGAAGAATCCGATGAATACCAAAGAGGCTATATGAATGCTTTGTCCACCCAACAACAGCGATACTCACTTAGAAATAGAGATGTGCCAGTCAGACCCATTCAGAAAAGGAAGGATGTTGAAGCCTCAAAGAATGATTCAACAGTTACACAAAGGAAAGGAAAGGAGGTGGTTGATCCAGAGAGCAGCAAATCACCATCAGCAGAACAATCACACTAGTAAGTTGCATCGAAAGAAAAGGAAAGGAAAGAAATCCTAGTCAAAGAGGTAGAAAAGATTCCCGCTTTCAATTTAGAGAATGAGATTTCTAAATTGAAGATATCCATCCCCTTGACTAAAATAATGAAGAACAACAGTTATAAAGGACAAGTATCTAAAATGTTGAATTTGGACCCAATGTCGGACATGGTGAATGTCGAATATGATCAACCTGAAATGATTTTTGGGCCAGCATCAAATGGTGAGTTTCCTGATAGTGATGTGCCACCTTTTTACATCAGTTTAAGGTTGCATGATTTTGTGTTACATAATGCCATGTTTGATTCCGAAGCTTCTCACAATCTCATGCCCAAGGCAATCATGGATAAGCTTGGTCTGGACATCACCCGACAATATCATGATCTCTATTCATTTGATTCCAGCAGAGTAAGATGTATAGGTCTCATCAAAGACTTGGTTGTGAGTTTGGATCAGCTCCCAATGAAGAATGCTTTGATGGATGTTGTGGTAGCAAATATTCCTCCCAGGTTTGGCATGCTTCTTTCCAGGTCTTGGGTAGCGAAATTGAAAGGGACACTACAGCTAGATTTCTCCTATGCAACGATTCCAGTGTTTGGATAAATGAGGAAATTGTATCGGGAAAAAAAAATGAAATACATGATCACAAGCAAGGAGAAACCCATAAATCATCCAATTAACTATGTACATACAAATATAGAGTCTTTTGTTTTGTATTCAAATAGTTTCAATGATATAGATAGTCAGTTAGTAGAAGCAGATGATATTCCAGAAATAACAGAAAATTTCAGAGAAGTTTTGAAGAAAGAAGAACAGGAATAGCAAAACACTGTTGGGCAATCAGATGAAAATAATGGATAGCAAGCAAACAAGGCACAACAAATAGATTTATAGCATTTGCAAGAGGAGGAAGAAGGTTTGTGGACCATGGATTTCGATGGAGCAGTGGGAAATGATGGCGCTGGAATTGGAATTTGGGTACGCAGTCCTTTCTCCACCCCAAGCAAAGTCCCTAGTAACGTGCGGGTATGCTCTTAATAGTTGGCTTTTGAGTGTTCAAATAATGAAGTTGAGTATGAAGCTCTGATTGCTGGCCTAAAGATTCTAAGAAAGCTGAATGCTAAGAGGATTTAAGTATATGGCGACTCTGAATTGGTTATCAAGTAGGTCAGAGGAAAATATCAAGCAAAGCATCCTAGGATGCGGGCTTACCGTAATGCAGTCCTAGACATTTTAAAATTATTTTCAGAATACACCTTGACATGTGTGCCTCGTATAGAAAATAGTATTGCTGATGCTCTTGCCAAGGCATCAATTAGTTTGAAAATCCCAATGAACTCTAGCAACAAATTCGAAATCCATGCCAAGCATCGTCCAACCATTCTAGACAATCAGAGATATTGGAAAGTGTTCCAAGATGATGAGGAGATTGATGATTTTCTACAAAACGAAGGCAAGTTCAAAGAGACCTCAATTGCTGATGGTAAAGGTAATGGTATAGATGAGGTGCAGATCAATGAAATGGACGTGTTGCAGCTGAAGAATAACATTATTCCCAAAGGCTTGATACCTCTAGAAGAACTCTTTGATCAAGATGATGTAGCCCGCAAACCAACATTGCAGCCAACATAGAAGGGTGTGGAAGAGGTCAATATCGGAACAACTGCAAATCCTAAATTGGTAAAATTTTCCAAAGCATTGCCGCCAAAGATCAAGGACAAATATATCAGTTTGATGTCTTCATTTGCAGATGTGTTTGCTTGGGACTATTCCGAATTAAAGACATATGATACTAGTATAATTCAGCACACTATACCCATCAAGCCCAATCAAAAACCATTCAGACAGAAGTTGAGAAGGCTAAATCCAAAGTTGCTGCCATCTATTGAAAAGGAGATCAACAGGTTGTACAAATCAGGGATCACTGTGCCAATCAGATTTTCGGATTGGATCTCTAACTTGGTGCCCGTAAGGAAGAAGACAGGTGAGATTTGCTTATGCATTGATTTCAGAAATCTCAACAAAGTTTCATTGAAAGACAATTATCCACTGCCCAAAATGGACGATATACTTCAGCGAGTAGTGGGAGCATCTCGTATGTCATTGCTTGATGGTTATTCCAGATATAATTAAGTTTCTGTCCATGAGGATGACCGAGACAAGACAACGTTCACCACTCCATGGGGAACCTTTCATTATGATAAAATGCCTTTCAGTTTGAAGAATGCGGGTGCCAAATTTCAGTGTGCAATGGACTTGGCTTTTGCAAATGAGAAGGATGTCTTTTTGGTGGTGTTATTTGGATGATTTGACGGTGTTTTCCAAATCTGATGAAGAGCACATGTACCATCTTAAAACTGTCTTCCAAAAGTGCAGAAAATATGGCTTGTCACTGAATCCAAAGAAGAGCTTGTTCGCCATGGAAGAAGGAAAACTACTCGGGCACATTATCTCAAAAGATGACATTCGTATTGACCCAGAAAGTGTGCAAGCAATTCATCAAATCGATGTACCCCGAAATAAAAAAGAGATACAATCGTTCAATGGTAAGATGAATTTTCTGCGCCGCTTTGTACCTAATCTTGTTGAGCACCTAAGAGAGATGACACATATGCTTAAGAAGGATAGCCAAGTGAAATGGATGGAGGAGGATATAAAATCTTTCAATTTGGTCAAATTGGCTCTTTCCTCAGCGCCAGTTCTAGTAAGCCCGGACTACACTCAGGATTTCCTATTGTTTTCATTTGCTTCGGAGCATACTATGGCAGTGGTGTTATTGCAGAAAAGAGATGATCATGAAAGATCCATTGCATTTTTTAGCAGAGCTATAAGAGACGCAGCCTTAAAATACAACATCATTGAGAAGCAAGCCCTTGCACTTGTCAAGGCATTGAAAGATTTCCGGGTGTATATTCTACATTCTCACATTCTAGCATATGTTCCTAACGCTGCTGTCAAATATGTTTTAGTGAAAACCGATCTGGAAGGAAGAAGAGGCAAGTGGATTGCAGCCTTGCTGGAATATGATGTGGAAATAAAGCCCCCAAAGCTGGTTAAAGGACAGGGATTGGCGAAGTTAATGGCTGAATCAAACTTGCACCCCTTGGACATAAATCTGATCGTTGCCTTGTCCAATGAGGATGAGGAAGGATCTTCAATTCAGGTATTTGAAATGTTTTCTCTTTCTCCATGGTATTCATATATCATATATGTGCTTAAAAATTTTTCACCACCGCCTGGCATGACTAGAAACAAAGCGAGAACACTCAAGTTGAAGGCTGCCAAGTTTTGCATTCTTAATTCTACACTGTACTGGAAAGATCCCGGTGGCGTTTTGTTAAATTGTTTGGTGGAAAAGGAAGCAAAGAAATTCATGGAGGACTACCACCAAGGAGACTGTGGTGGTCACCTTTTTTGGAAGTCAACAGCAAACAAAATTCTGAGAGCAGGGTACTATTGGCTGACATTGTTTGCCGATGTATATAAGATGGTCAAGCACTGTCATAAGTGTCATATTTTCGAGGAAAGCAGAAGTTACAGCCTCTACCACTCAATCCCATTGAGTTGAGTGCCCCTTTCCAGCAATGGGGATTAGATTTCATTGGTGAAATTCATCCCGCTTCTTCCAGACAGCATAGATGGATCCTCATAGCCACAAATTATTTCACGAAATGGATTGAGGCAATTCCCACCAGACAAGCTACACATGCGGTAATCATTTCATTCCTTGAAAATAACATCTTGTCTCGCTTTGGTTGCCTGAATAAGCTAATCACTGATAACGCAGTAGCTTTCAAATAAAAAAGGATGGTAGAGTTTTGTCATAAATATCACATCATTTTGGGTCACTCAACTGCCTATCATCTGCAAGGCAATGGATTGGTGGAATCTTCGAACAAATCATTGGTCAACATAATCAAGAAGCTGCTAGAAATAAACAAGAAGAGCTGGCATAAGAGGTTCGTAAATGTGCTTTGGGCAGATCGGGTCAGTCAGAAGAAATCCATAGGTACGTCACCGTTTGAGCTTGTTTATGGAGTTGATATAGTATTTCCTACCTCTCTCGCTGCCCCGGTTGTCAAACTTCTTCAGGAGGCCGGTAGTGAAGAAGACCCCATGCAGAGAAGGTTGAATCAAATGGTCCACTTGTAGCAGACCAGAGAAGAAGTTTTCAAGAACACATCCAAATTGCAGGAGAAAATCAAGAAAATTTATGACAGAAAGGCAAAGGTGGACAAATTTCAGGTGGATGATGTGGTGCTGAAGTGGGATGCAAGGAATGAGGAGAAAGGCAAGCACGGTAAGTTCGAGAACCTCTGGAAAGGTCCTTTCAAGATTGCAGCATATTGGGGGCAGAATGCCTTTCTTCTGAAGGAAATGAATGTGGAAGATTGTCCAAGAGGGCCGATCAATGGTCGGCTGCTCAAGCGGTACCATTTCTAAGTTATTAACGCTGCTTCCATTGTCACTGTAAATACCATTTTATTTCAGTTTTGTTAGAGTTGGTCAAGTTAGCCTTTAAGTCATTTCAATGTCAAGTTTGAGTCAGTTTTTTGGTCATTTCGGTTTCATAAATGAGTCAGAGTCCTGTATTATTTATCGAAATGATGACTCCATAGCCCAATGGATGAAGGCACTGTCTAGCTCTTCCAGAGATCTGCTGTTCTTGGCACCTCCAAGGAGCTACCATCCCCCATTAGAGCCAATGTTAGAGTCGGTCTGGCTAGTCCTCCATCAGGGATCAAAACTCTTTATGCATTTCATTTTTAGGTGTCCTGCTCCATTCATCTAGCTGCATTCCACTAGGGCATGCCATAATATGACGAAGAAGGTCATGCTAGTCATTCCCACTCATGTCTGGCTCCTGCTGGCTTAGGTCTTTTGTTAATAATCACCGAAGTCCATGACAGTCAAGGTCTAGTCCTTTAAAGGACAAAAGTCATTTTCGATGTTTAGGTCTAGGGATTCATCAATTTGGTCTTTGAACATGTCCAGTAAAGCCATGCAGGCCAAAGTGAGGCCCTTACACAGTTATAATTCAAAGAGCTTCATCGTCATGTGGATAGACTTCGACTTTTCTTCAAAACTCTGTTTTGAAGAAAAGTGAAACAGTGTCATTTGTGATAAAATTTTCAAAAAAGTCGTCAGTTGATTTCTTCAGATACAGTCATGGTTTCCATGGCCAAATGTCCTATCTTGCAATCCCTGCAAAGAGTGCTGAAAATTTCATCATTTGAGCTAAAATTTCAAAGGGAAAGTGAAAATCAGTGTGTTTTAAAGTCAGTGAAAAAGTGTTAGAACATAACATTAGAAAAATGGGTTTTTGAGGAAGCAAAAATTTAACCCATCACTTCCAAGGCTATATATACAAGTTTTCATCAAAATCAAAGTCATTGTGCTAATCCAAGCCTTGGAGAAATGTTGCAAAGGGTGTGAGTGTGCATCGTGCGTGTTTGAGTGAGTTGGAGGCAGTTTCAAGGAGCGCGACACATATAATCAAGGGCGCGACGCACATAGAGCCAGCCCTCAGTTCAATTTTTCCACGGGCGCGACGCACACCCAGGGCTTGCCGCACTGGGTTTTGCGCGTGGCGCACATAGACCAAGGGCCGAAAACAAGGCCAAATCACCTCCAAATTTTTGTGAAGCCCATCAAATTGAAAGGTAGGCTCTATGACATCACTTGTTCATCAAGTTTTATAAATGATATGGTGGTTTATAGCGATGCTTGAATGCAACCAAATTCATAAAATCAACCACAAGTAATCACCAAAAACCATGATGGATAGGGTTGCTAATATGTGGTGTTAGTGCCAAGGTTCCATTTCACCCATCATTTTTCCCTCACCTACCATTTTTCCTACCACCCTTTTCTCATTTTTCCTATTATCCCTATCCTAAATTACTACCAAACCCTCTCCCCTATCCCTCCACTCTTTGGTCAACATAACAACCCAAACCCTACCTTGTCAAAACCCTAAAACCCTACCCTATCAAAATACCCAAACCCCTCCCATATCCCTAAACAAACTTCTCCCTATAACCCCTATTCCCATCACATTACTCCCGTCCTAATACTCCCTGTTTCATTGTTCCCCTTTGTGACAGATATCACAAAGGCACCTAGCCTCACACCATCATCAAAGGGTAGCCTAGGTATAGTACACATAGCAGTCCTGACATCACATCATTTGTCAGAGTATGAGATGGAGACACAAAGTGATTCATCCTCAGAAGAGAAGGCTCCTAGGAGACATCACAAGAGTGGCAAACATGTCAGGGATGAGCCCACTACCCTCACTAAATTACAAGCATGCCCTCTTGCCATGTCATGTTTCCAGTTCCTAGCATGTTTTGAATTTTGTCAAAGGGTGGCAAATGTTAGAGTTCATCATGAGTTGGCATGTCTATTTGTGCTTCATCTACATGGAGGTCAGTCTATCTTCGCTGGGGTCACTTTCACATTAACACCCAAAACTATATCAGTGGCAACAGGTATACCAAATGTTGGAGAACAATGGCATAAGAAGAAGAAGGTGGATAGGCAACACTATGAGCCTTACATCAAGGCCAGATTCTTGAGTCAGCTCACAAGAGTCTTTCTCTTCAGATACTTGAAAGATGAGTATGCTCCACTCATGATATTGATCATGAAATACTTTAGCTGTGAGGGGAGGTTCTCTCGACTATATGCCTATCACATCCAGTTGCTCATGCACTTTACCAGGGTGAGGATGATGAACCTCCGGTTTTTCATATGCAGGAACATAGAGAGGATGAACACCTTCATGTTGCATAAGACCCCTCAACAGTAGCTTAACAATGTGTATCACTTTTCTCTTATCTGGATTTTGGTAGATCATCAGTTAGGATTGCAGGGCATTGCTTGGGAGGACTTCATCTCCCATGAATTCTTCAGCATATCACAGGTACTATCAGAGCTAGAGTAGGAGATGGGTGGTCCTTCTTATTAGTACGAACACCATGAGACCACTACCATGCTAGTTTTTGTTACATATCAGAGAGGCAGTAGGCACTTGTTTGCAGCAACAAAGCAAGTGTTATCTCCACCCAGGGTGGAAGGGGCCTCGCTTCCGGCATCAGCGACACAGGTACTAGACAAGGGCAAGAAAGCCTGTGCATGATGATGGGCCATCAGGTGAACAGGAGACTGATGTCATCCTCATTCAGGATGATGAGGCAGAGGCGAAAAATGCCCAACTTAGGATGATCATTCAGGAGCAGAACACAGAGATCCAAGACTTTTCACTCAATGTGGAGAGGGCCAGATGGATCATCAAATATCTGGAGCAGAGGAACAAGTAGCTTGAGGACCAGCAGGCAATCATGGCGCTGCAAAGCATCCGTGAGAATCGACAAGCTGCCCAACAAAGGAGGATCGAGCTCACTACCTTGGAATAAGAGATCAAAAACGACTGTGAGTCCTGGTTAGAGTGGATCAATATCCACCTGGAGAGACTACTAGAGAATGCCAACAGAGACAAAACCATACTGAGGAGGATGGCTTGTCATTACAGGGCACGAAACATGAGTGCAAAGGCCCAGATAAGGAGCTTGAAGGCCAAATTGAGCAGAGCAACAAAAGAGGCAAAAGAGCAAGATAGGATTCAAATATTGGCTGAAGCTTCTATGGCCTAGCATAGTGCCTCTTAGAGACCTCTATCCCAAATTTCAAGAAATTTGGGACAATTTTGGTCACATGGAAATTTTTTGGCACAAACACAGGTTTTTTCTCCCTGTGCGCCGCGCCATTGGCGCGACGCGTAGGATTGGGAGCTCCAAATGAGAAATGGTTTGCATTTTTGGATTCAACATGAAAAATCACGACTACTAGCATTCGGGAAAGAAATTTGGGCATGATTTGAGTCTCCAGGAGGTCAAAAATACCCAAAACATGGCCTCACTGCCCCTATTTTGACACACAGGAAGCAGTCTTGGGAGAATGAAGATTTGGAGGGGCAAATGAGCTCCAAATTCAAAAATTACACTTGGGTTGGAAAGTAGATAGGACAGGCTTTCCAAAAAGCACAATTGGGTACATTTTTGACTCCTACAAGTGCCTCAAAACTGGACCAAAAGTGGCACGGTGCATATAGAAAATGGCGCGGCGCATATAGGAAAAAAGGCCCAATTTGCCTCTGTTTCGCGAAATTTTGATTCGCGACTTTTCATAAGTGGGCCCTGTCATCTACACTTCACATTTTTGACACCAAATGTGACATTTAAAGTATTTTCACTCCAGATGGGCTTCTATCCAAGTGGCAAAGGAAGGCAAACAGTCACCCCAAGCCATTTGTCACGTTTGTAACGCTGCACCTGTAGCTGATGTTTGGCTTTCTACCTTCATTTTGTAATGATTTGAGTAACTCCCTAACCCTTGGGTGTTCTATCTCTTCATGGTAGATTCTATATATTATGTGCAACCTATTTGCAAAGGGTTGGTTGGCTTGTAACTTCTGGGAGACTGTGGGAAAGAAACTCTGTTTCTTTATTGTATATTTTTTATGGATGATTAATGAAAGGCATCGACTCTGTTTCATGAGATTCATGTGGTTGTGAGTGTAGCAAATGTGTCTCTTATGTTTCATATGTATCTTGTTATGTTTCATAGTTCATTTCATATTCATTTCTAGTGAAATTTTCGAAGTTAGATAAGGTAGAATTCAATTTTATTGCTCTGCCTGTGGGAAAATTTCATGTTTCAGTGTTCTTCTTCTGTTGAGAAGGATTCATGTTGCCCATGCCCTTTTCACCCTCCTGAGCAATCTCTCCATTTCGCATTGCTTTCAAACTAAATTGCTGGACTCTCCACCTATCTTGCCTCACGAAGTAATCTGTGTCTTTATATTAAATTCTCTGTTCATTGAGGTCCATTAGTCCCATACCATCCCATAAACACAGTCATCCATAAAAACCACGTCTTGTATCTATATTCACTTACTAGCCTAAGATAAATATTTCACTGTAAGTCATCTCAAGCCATTTCGTTTATCTATTCACTGAGTGTGACTCAGAGAGAGCCCTCTCCTGTTCTGGTAGGGCTAGCTACCAGACTGAGTGTTGTTTGTGGTTACCCTGAATTTTGCCTTCATTCAGCCTAAGGTAGATTTTGGTGCTAACATAACCTCATCGCGATATCTAAGGCCTTTGCCTGAGTTGTTAACTTCTGCTGTGATAGCGTGCTCCTCAAATGCAGCGTTAGAGATGCTACAAACCATTTTTATTGTTGTCCATCCGTTAGATTCATATTAGCTTCGCGAATCGTACACTTCAACCTCTGATCCAAATCCCAAGGAGTTTTTCCTGGCAGCATCGTGATTTATTTGAACCCAATGATCGACTATGCTTCAGAATTCGGCTTGCTAAATTCTCTGTTTAGCACTACTTGGATATCCGTGATCCCCACGTTTGGATTATCATTGGAGTGCTTAATATACCAGGTCAACGCGTGATCCTGCAGAGTGCTGACTAGCGTCGCTTTCTTTATATTATCATTTATAACTCCCTGCACTTCCCATATGGCTCTTACCACAAACCAAAACTGGTCCAGTTCCTCATTTCCCAACCCCTTGAACATAGGAAACTTTATCGTGCTTGCCATATTGACTCGCAGTTGTGGAGGAGGTAGTACGGGTGAAGATGGAGGTAAAGGCAATGAAGCTGGTGGTGGTGTGGGTGGGGGTGGTATGCATGGAATCCTCTACCTTATCAAATGGATTTCACTTTGCTGCGAGACCTTTGTGAGCTCTTCCTCATCCCCTCACGGAGGTGAAATCAGAGGGCTATTCTATGGTCACTGACTTCCTTTGTTTCTATAGGTTTTTCCGCTTCGCATAGCTCCGAACATCAAGGTAATTGCATAACCCTCTTTTCACACAATAGCATTTTAATCCAAGTATTCAGAGACTTTACGTACTTACCTCACGGTCCTTTGAGAAAGCATCGCTCTGCCTCACTGTAGCTAACTGAAGTGTCTATTGTGAACTTAGTAATGAATCCTCCTATAATATGATCGAGCCAGTGATCAACAACGCGTGCGATCTGATCCTGCGATGCTTCCAATTTGTACACCAAATTTGGGGTCCACACAATAGGATCGTTGAGCTTCCACCTTCCTTGGCTATCTTCTAGCTTCACAATCCACTCGTACAGCTCAATAGGGAAACATGCGAAAAAGATCTTGTGGATTTCTATGTATAGGTAGCAGTCTAAACACTCTTCTTTTGTCAGTCACAGTTTCCTGTTCTCCTACGCCGCGAACTTGTGAATCCTCCTTTCCAACCAACCTTCAATTTCCTTCTTAGTTGGATTCTAATGATACGACATTAGGCATCTCTATGCAGATTCTGGTCCTGACAACAGAACCATTTGTTGGATTGAGGGGGCCTGACCCAGGTTCAGAGTTAATTATCCAAACAAATCCCTACACTACTGGCCCTTTCGGCATCAGCCCGTAGTGAGTGGACTGAAGTCTTACCCGAAGCAGTATGGGGGGATGCTGGAACCAAGTTTCCGCACCCTTGAGATGTCCAAGGGGTTGATTTAGTCCAACTGTGAATACTTTCGCGTAGGTTACTTCACGCACTATCCTGACCTGCGATACCTTTACGATCTATTATAACCGCCTTCACGCAACCCTCACTAGGGGCTGAGGTGCTTTCGAGCTGCTATGGTAGTGATCTGCGCTATTTCCCCAAATTACATTGTGTATCTTACTTATCTTCTTATATATTTTAGTTAACTTTACGTAAACATATACTTTACCTCACATTTACTTAATCAACACAATCATATATGTTCGCGCATCATATAAACAATATAAATGTAATTTATACCCAATACATTCAATGCAGAAAACAATAAATGAATACATAGGAATGGTATAAAACTGCTCTTTGTTAATGCTTCAATGGTTATAGACTCAACCTGCCTTGCGCACTTAGCTGCAGGAGTATGCACACTCAGCTGTGGACTACTAGGCCTCTATGCACTTAGCTACAGAGCCTTCTCCTACTCTACGACCCAAAGACTCGACTCTACACTTAGATCTTTCGCTATCCTTCTATTCCATCATTAGATCCTATTTTCTTCCTTTACAACTTAGAGCTCCTCTCTATTTATACAATCCCATGGTCCACGGACCATGGGTATATCTCTAAAGCTAACATTACATTACAAAACTGAGGGCAGACAACCTTATGACTCATTTACAACTTCGCGCTCCGTGCCCACAAAATCTAGAGTCTTTACATCGAATTTACACTTTTTAGCCAAAATCTGGGCTTTAAGCCCCAAAACTTCCCTTAGGGGACCCCGCGCCCAACACAACGATAAAGTAGGGAGATATTATTTATGTCTGTCAGAATGAGGACTCTTCATTGGATGAGTCCATGGGTTCATATGTTGATACCTTAGAGGAGCACGAGTAGTCATATGGAGTTGATGATAGTAGCCCAGACATGCATCCATGTGTGGTAGAGGAGTACAAGGAGCAACTGATTTTTCCCATGTGGGAAAGAGATCAAGGAGTAGATGAGTGGTTGATGATTCGGCATAGAGAGCACATAGAGGAGCATGAGTCATGGCGAGTTGTTGACATTAGGCTAGATTCATATGATGAGCAGTCCATGGGTCCTAGGAGAGACATTTAGGATAGTGTGTCACCAGTGATAGGTCAACATGAGCAGCATATGATGGAGCGTGAGTCAGCTGAGGAGGATGAGGTGCATAGTATGCATGATGGGCCTTTTTGGGAGATCTAGTTGGAGGTTCATATTGAACCCATGATGATGGAAGATGAGAATCCACCCTTGGGGTTAGCCATTTATGAGGAGTAGAGAGATGTACAAACAACTGACAAGGTGACAATATTCACCAACACTTGTCCTCAGGAGATGTTGGAGTATGATAGGAAAATTTGGCATGATATTGGTGGACTAGAGGAGCATGGAGTTTCTTACAAGGCAAGGGAGATGGCAGTGCATTCATCATTAGGAATACCCATTGATGAGGTGCAAATAGATGTAGTGGAAGCTAGACACTCTTGTAGCGTTTTTAGGCAACAACCCTCCCCAAGAGTACATAGATGGGGCTTGCAGCATGGTTTTCCCACTTTTTCCCACTAGAGGGAGAGAGGAAGGATTTCTTGGACATTTTTGGATTGTCTAGTTAGAGCATCAAGAGCTGAGCATGGACCAACTTCAACATAGTAGACATATCCCTTGCACAGGTGTCCATGCATTGGATTGGCGAGAGATCATGAGTTGGTATCCTTTTGATGGGGTATCATTTTTAGTTAGGAGCATTGTATTGCAAGAGCCCTCAGAGGTGAGGTATATCACATACTTCAATTGGCAACAGGATGTATGTTGGCCACTCATCAGTATTTCAGCATGTCATCAACATGATGAGATGGACCTTGGTCTATGCCAAGGGTTGGATTGGAGAGAGGTGATGAGTTGGTACACGGTGGATGGAGCAGAATTCACATTCGGAGTTATAGCAAAACAGGAGTCATGGAGCATCGATGCTCCTTCTTAGTGGCATTGGGATCCAAGAGGATTTTTTGATGACAAGTTCTGTCAGAGATTGGTCTGGGATTCGGGCATCGAGGAGTCCATTCATGGTGGGTTGACATAGGAGTAGAGCATCACCTAGTGGTTCTTATGGGATCTTGGCATTGGGTCTTAGTTGTGTCGGGCCACCAGATTGGTCCAAATATTTGGATTGCTTGAGGGCAAGCAATCTTGGGGCAGGAGGACTATCATGTCCCCATTTTTATTCTTCTTCATAGTACATCCAGGCTGGATTTTTAGGGCAAGGGATGGCTAGGTCAGTCGACCAGGTTTATGTCATTAGGGGTCCTGATGGAGTTTTGAGGCATTTTTATGGGATTTGATGGCATTCTCTTGGAATATTCCATCATCTGCACATTTTTCCTTTTGTTTCGTCGCATTCAACCAACTTTTAGAAGTCAGTATTATTATTAGGCATAAATGAATTATTTATGCTCGAGGTGGCATTCTAAGGAGATTAATTGATGGAACACCTTAGTGTAATAGCTCTTTGGAACCAGAACGAGAAGATCTATAGGATGGGATGTTGAGAAGAGATTTCCAGTGGCCGAAGAGAGTATGGGGGGGGGGGGGGGATTTTCCATTTCCCTTAGTTAAAAATGATCTTAATTAGTCATTTAATTAAGGAAAAGTAATTAATTGGAGAAAAGGGCCAAAAGTGACTTAAGTGAAATAAAATAAAATTAAAGGTCACTTAGGATAAATTCAATGGAGGAGATTCTAGAATAATAATAAAATAATAAAATAAGAGGCTTCTAGAGGCTTGGACATCTATCCATTAGATCTACAAAAGGGGAGGAGGAGATCATTTGGAGACATCTTGGTTTTGATATTGTTTCTTGTATGAGAGGTTGAGAACCCGGTTCTCTACTCCAGCAGTAGCCCCAAGACCAAAATCCTCAGGTGATTCAATGAGAGTGGGCGAGCACCCATATTTTCCCTTGGTGAATCCATTCAGGGTTCACAGGTTGTAGCATATTGGTGTTTCAGTTTGTTTTGGAGGCCGATTGCGCATTATTGTAGATATGTCTGAGGCCATTGATCTCAGCTATATGGGTTGTATTTGCATGTGAATCCCAGTTCTTCTAATATAATAAAGCTAAGGATTTCTTATTCATTGTGTCATGAGACTGCATTGCTTTATTTGCTTATTTTTATATGGCAATCTTCTGTTAAATGTATGGCAAGTTTTATGTGAAGAGCTTGTTCCAAAATTTTCTCATTTGGGACATTACATACTTAAGTACATATCAACTATCTCAACACATATGTGTTAGTACAATCATCTTAAAACAAGATTGTTCATTCAAGCAATCTTACAGACACATACTCATATCATGCAAGTAATCAAACATTAAGACAACAGAAAGGTGACATAATAGACACCAACACTCAAACACCATTTAAACGACATAATCAAATATTCAAGCACAAGGTAGATGACATAAGAAAGCTCATACCTTGATGTATCTCAGGGGAGGCTATATTGTCTACACAATCAATCTTGTTTAGCATGATATAAATTCACAACGCATTAGCTCAAACACAAATAATATCATGATATCCATAATAGTCACTAACTAACATGTTCACATCATAAAATCATAAACATTTTTTTTCATGCATAACAATAACATATGAAAAGTCAATCTAGATAAGTACAACACCATATCACAAATATGTCAGCTCATACTTGAATATTGTAACCATAATGATCTGCATAGGCCAATCTAGGTTAACACAATACATAAAACATCAAGATCTTAAATGCAATAACTCTCATCAGGTTACTAACATATAAAAACAACAAGTTACATATCATGCTCATCAACAACATATAACCTAATTTTCAACCGAACTATCATATAACAACAAGAAGTTGACCTATAACATACTCATCAACAACTTATAACCTAATCATCAAGTTATCTAACCTAAAACAACAATAGCAATGCATACAACCACAAGTTACTATCATTCATGAATATCCGACACATGTGCATATGACTACACTAATCAAGTAGCATCTATCATGTATGTAACCATAACATCAATGAAAGGCATACACATAACCCTAATGCATATAACAGTCCTTAACCTACATACCTGCAATCCCACCATAAAAACCTATATGACAACATGCTCTTGTCTCGATGTCCAATGCTGCAACTTCACCTTTAATGATATGCATCTCCTGCTCTATCTCAACCAACACATTAGCATCATAACATACCAATATCATCATGATGACCTAATTGCATACAACTACCTCACAATGAATGTCCAACCTACCATACATGCATAAGAATAACCATGAAAATGCATGCATAACAAATGCATATACAACCATACACTCATGACGACACATCCCACAAAAACACCATCAACCTTCAAATGACAACATCACTACAACCATGATCAACACCACGCAAATGCAACAAGAACATGGACTACAAGCATAAGAAATACATATGAAATTGACATGAATGCATGACCAACACACTGCCCATCTAGTCTGAGGAGTGAACCATGCTTTGATACCACTCTGTAACACCCTCCTGCCACATCTACCCAAGTGAATGGCCAGTCAGGAAAAACATGCGATGAGAGGCCACTGTGATATGATTTGACCTCCTAAGTTATGTTAAGGAAGTGGAACTGACAAAAACACACCATACCAACATTCAACATCACCATTATGACCCTCAAGAACCAACCCAACCTTTTTGCCAACCAACCCCTCGGTCCCATTGAGCTTTTGAACAACTTGACCTCTGGGCGCTCTCATGCTATGGGCATGCCAATGTCTAGGGACCTATGGACACTCTCACAAGCCTGCAAACCAACATCTAGGGACTCTTTTTGTCAGTATTGTGCCAACTTCCCTGAGATTTGAGCCACTTTTTCAGGCCTAGAGCCCAGGTCACTGCCCAGAATTGAATCATATCTTAAGAACAGTAAAATAACAAGGAATTAATAGTATAAATGTAATCACTTGAATAAGACCTTGATTGGACTCCCACTAGCTGTGATAGGCATTTCGTCAAACATATCATGAATTTGTAATCTACATGTGTAAATAAAATATCTGAGCATAGGGGTCTCATACTTAGCTGAGAATCGCTAAGAAACATTGATGCCTCAACGCATTTGCTGCCATTTCATCCATTAGGCCATAGATACATTTTTCATTGATATACAAGTAAAAACATGGTGGGAGCCATACATAGCCACTATCATAATACATATTCATAACCATCATAATAAAAATAAAAATACAAGAGAAACATCAGCCATATAATCAACATATAAACCAATATAATACTCATGAGATAACAAGGAGAATTAACCTCATATTAATTACGCAAAAATACAACTCGGTATGGGGCTACCATGTTCCACTCGACCGTATACATGGCTGACCCAAATATCTCTTCAACTAGTCACCCCCATTCCATCTTCCAAGCATGAATGTGGGATCTCATAAACACATAAATCAAAACCATCTAGGGCTTCCAAAGGCCAAACTACCTCAACCCATGAAACAACGATTCCACCTCACCGCCGAACATCACAAAACCATCATCAAATTTTTCTCTACCCAAGGTTTCTAGGGCTCTAGAGTGTTTTTTCCAACCCATCTTTGAGGACTAGTAACTCAACCCATGGTTGCTGATGGGCTCCAGAGTGTTTGTCCAACCAAGGCTCCAGGACTAGTAACTCAACCCACAACTACTTCCAGGCTCTAGAGAAGTTGTCTAACCAAGGCTCCAAGACTAGTAACTCAACCCACCAAGGGCTCCATATTTTTTTTCCAACTAAGGCTCCAGGACTAGTAAGTCAACCCAAGATGTTAGAGGGCTTCTAGAGCGTTTGTCCAACTAAGGATCTAGGACTAATAACTCAACCCAAGCCATTACAGGGCTTCCAAAACATTTGTCCAACCAAGGTGCCAAGAACTAGTAACTCAACCCAAGCTAAGGAAACATGAGAACCAACTAGAAAACAAAGCAAAGAAATAACCCACAATCTCCATGGTTATCCAGGAAATGGCAAGGCTAGGAAAATCCACTGTCAATCCAGGCAATCCTCCATGCCAATGATAGATCATGACCAAGAAACCACATGCATGTTCCATGCATGCCAAAAATAGTGAGGAAAACATACGTGCAACTTGGTACCTACAAGAAAAACCCATTGTAGTTGCTGAACCCAATGTCCTCTTGTGATTTCCTGCTCTTCCTTTGACTTCTAGCTCCAAAAATCCAAGTATGCCACACTCTCCAAGAGTGCGCCAACAAAAATCTAAGTGTCCAAGAATGAGAGAGAGAGAGAGAGAGAGAGAGAGAGAGCTTCAAAATAAACTGACAAAGCTTACACTGACCAAGTCTACCCCCTGATCCTCAAAAGCCTTTTTATTAGTGACGCCTCTATTTTCTCCAGTTTTCATTATTTTTCTTCATTTTCCTCCTCATCTGCAACACATTTCATCTTCCTTTTCTCCTAATTTCCATTATTTTCATAAATAAATGCCAATTAATGCCTCATGCCTTTCCAAAGCCTTTTTGATTTCCTTTTCCAATTACCTTAGCCATAATAAACCAAAGTGACACCCCACTAGGATGTTTTTCCCACCATTCATATTGGAATACATGTCCCATGACCGTGGCCTTATATATTTTTACATGGATTTTTAACCAGGGCTGTTACATCTGCCTTTTGACATATTCATATTACATAAGTTCTTGATAAGAAATACATTGTTTGAGGCCGAGGGTTTTTCATATAGCTTGGCCAATGCCTTCATTAGATCTTTCGTTGTCATTTCCTTTGAAATGTTGAAGGCCACTGATGCTGCCATGAATAACTGTATTGTTCCTAGTGCCTTTCTATCGATAATATCCCATTTTTTTTGTCCATCATACTTATTTTCTTCTTTTCTTTTCCACTCAATGGTAGGTAAAGATATTTCTCCTACAAATAATATTCCATTTTCATCTTCCATAGATGGTAATTTTGGTTGTTGAATTTCTCAACCCTAAACCTACCATCTTCTACCATTTCTCCCACTCAAACCAAGAACCCTTCTTTCCTACAAGTTTATCAGCCAAATATACCTTTGACTCTCATACCAATTCTTGGAAATTAAATAATAGAGCAATGAAATGAAAATATTGGAAACAGAAAAAACCATAAAACAAGAGAGACAAAGTTATACATGGTTCAACCAATCTGGGCTATGTACATGGAGAAACAACTAGTCCTTCCTTTTATATTATCCATAAAACTAAAAGGATACAACCTACAACACATCTGTTATAACTTCCTCTTTACTCTCACATAGTATCCTTTTTTTTCACACCAAATAATAAATAGCTGAAATACAATTCCCTCATATAAATCAAGGGTTTCCTTCTAGTAAAAATAACCTTAAATTAGCATAAATTTTACCATCATATATTTTTCTTAATGAATGGTCCAGATTGACTACGAAATTACAATATTTTACAAGGAAAACACCTCTAAATTTTTTCTTTTAGGGGCGTCGCCCCCAAACTAGGTGCGTCACCTCCCTTGGACCCCCTTCAACACTAGTGGGGGTGCAAGCCCCCCACACTCCTCCATTAGGTGTTAGCATCCAAATGAGATTGAAATAATTGATGAGCACCAATATTGTAGCAATAATGCTACAACTCCTGGAACTACTAGCTTTACTTTATCAACTCGGGGTTCATACAAACTTGGAGGTGAAAGTGCTGTATATACAAGTAAATGTGATGGTTTTTCCTTTTGTCACTGTTCAGCTGGTGAGAGACCACTAGGGTTTTCAAGCCAAGCTTCTATGGATTCAAAAGAAGCTTGATTGTTGATGAAAGAAAGAGAAATCTACTCTAGAAGAAAGCTTGTTTACTGCAAATAAGGAAAATGACAGAAATCCTATGCTAAAAACACACCATTCTCTAACTAACTACTGAGAAACTATGCTTTACACGAATGCCAAGCCAACATGTATGAAATGCTACTATCTAAAGCATGGAAATTCAAGACATCGAACATCACTACTGTGCATGTAAGGGACTGAAATAAACTTGTTTTGTTCTTTTTATTCTTTTTTCTAGAAAATCAAGTGTAAACATTAATCTCTTTTGGTGATATGGCAGGTGGCTTAGTGATGCTGGTGGATGGTTGGGTGGTTTAGGAGATGGTTGGAAGGTTTTGGAGACACTTGGGTTACCCGGTGTGGCTTCCTAGAAATTTTCCCTCAATTCGGCCTCAAAACAGGCCACTACAGGAAAACCTACATGATGTACTAGAAAGCTACAAGATTCCTTGTTTTTCTACAGGATACAACCAAGAGAAAAAAAATGGTTATTCAAGGTGATGGAAGGCTTAGGGAAGGTGGTGGATGGGTGGAATGGAGTGATAAAATGCATAAGATCACTCATAACTCAAAACCAAGGTTAGGAGATGGTTGGATTTTCTCAACATGCTTGGAGGAATTTCTATGTAAAATCATGAGATTGGTGAAGATCTTGGTGAAAGCAAGGAATGATTATGAATGGATGAAGTTGGAAGGTGGTTTCCTGCTATGAGATTCCTTTATATTTCTAAAGCACTTGCTCTACATCAAACATTTATAATTTCCAAAAATTCATGTAAACAAGAAGAATTCTAACAAGCTATAAAAGCAAAATTTAATGAACTAGCTGTCTACATCATGCATGAGGAAAATTATTGAATAAAATGGAATCATGGATGAGATCTACTGTAAGATTGAAGATGGAAGAGATGGTAATTAAAACCTACACTTGCAAAAATGATCAAATGTTGATTCAAGTATAGTAAACTCTAAATCTTATGAGAAAATGGAAATCTGTCTTTTTGGGGCTGCATAAGGGTATTTTCCTGAAATCATGATCCCTGAGGGAAGAGGTGAGGCCAAGACACCTACTGATAGCTTTTTGGTGCTCCTTTTATCCCTTCTATCTTGCTACTGAAGTAAAGAACAATTGGAAGCAAACTAATAAACAACTAATCAAATCCACAGTACTTGCAATGAAATACTTCTAGAGAAAATTTAACCATGAACCTATGAAACTAAGCCAACCATACATATACAAGAAGAGAAGCCTTTGCTGCTATGGTTGGGCCCTAACCCAAGAGCTTCAGACCTCTGAGTTAACTCAGTGCTAGACCAAGAAAATCCTCATTTTGATTATCAAAACATAAAATTACATCAATGTCTTCCACAAGTCCGGAGCTTGAAAATAACTAGTGTTTTTACAACAAAAATTCCAATCCCAATGAGGCTTTAGGCCTATCTACTTATACGACTGAAGTCTCCAACGAATTCATTAAATCTTGGGAGGCTCAGCTCTCAAACGTGAGATGAACTAACTCTTTTTCTATCACTTGCTCGACTGCCATTTGATCTTCATGACTTGGTTGCTTGCACTTCGAGCTGGTGTGATTAATGGAGGAATATTCAAACGAGGGAGGAGTAAATGAGGAGGATTTAACTCCTAAAATATCTATCCCTTGTCCCATTCAAGTTTCAAATCTTAGTATTGCCAAAATTCCTTTCTTTTCTCTTCCAAACCTGCATTTAATGCATATTAGTCCACTAGGCATAATATCTCACTTTAACTCATACCATTAAACAAAATATAATCAAAACATGTAATAAGTTGTGAGAAGAGTTGATTTGACTAAGTTAGGAGGTGAATTAAGGCCCATATAATTACCCAATGATGAGGCTCATCATCACCCCGCTACTGAAAGTGTTGCTCATCCTTTGAGCAACTCAATCAATATCCATGTCTTTTAGAGCTCTAGTGGCCTCCTTGGCATCCAATGCCTCTGCCGTGGTTTCCTCTTCTTGTGCATAGAATCCTGCCTTCTTTTCTACCTCCTCCCACTACCTTCTTTCTTCCTCTTCCTTCCTTCCTTCTAACATCCCCAAGAGAAGTGGGGGACTGAGTCTTAGGCCAATCCAATTGACTTTGAGCCTTTGGATCGATTGCTTGTACATGGGTGTCCTATTAAGTGCTTCTCTCATCCATTGAGGAGAGTGGCACTCTCTGATCTTCAAACTGTATGGAAATTTATTCCATATCCTTAGGCAAGATTGCATGTTTTCATCCCCTAATAATCTGAACATGTCCTCAAAATGTGTAATTGCTTGCTCTTGGGAAGCAAGATACCTGGGTGCAAGTTGAGGATCATTTGCAATTAAATTATGTGTACTGATGAGTGCCATTGGATTGGGCTACTCAACTCTGATCATAAGAGGCTTTGTTTGTTCTTTGCCAATATCTTCTTCATTTATTTAGCCCTTGCTTCCTCATGGTTCATCCATGATGCCAAAGCTATCAATTGTTAATCCCCTAGCTTTGCATTAGGGTCCCATACATTCATGTTTGTCAAGGCCATGTTATGCAAATAAAACTCAAACATCTTGGACCTATCTTCCAATGTTATTTGATCACAAAGATCGATGAACTATCTATAATCCTAGAATGGCATAGTGCCTTTCTATGCTAGGGTCTTGATTTGGAACTGCAACCACTATTCCTTAAGGTATAGTGCATAGAACTTAGCTAGAATCTGACATTAGATTGCTTCCAAAGAGAGAATGGCCATGGATGCCAATTGATTCTCTCTTTCTTGCCATTGTCCTTTCAACCATGCATTTTCTGGCTCTAACTGATTTTTCATGATGGCCTCTCTGTCTCTCAAGCTACTTAGTTCACTACCCATCTCTTTGAGCTTCTCCTCCATGTGACCAATGTCCTCCACTCCCTTAGACTTGGCAATTTGCATCCATCTATGAGTTTTGTCTCTCTCTCTCTTTCTCAAGCTCAAAGAATAATGGAATGATAATTTTTTGTGGAATACCCTGCCCTCTCAATAAATCTATAGTAGGATTCAAGGTTAGGATGAGGACTAGGTTCCTCTAGCTCTAGGTCCTATCTCTTTGTTTCTGTCTACTTACTTCTTTCCTTATCCAATTTTTGAGTTTCCTGTAGGACTACCTCTGCTTCCTGTATGTCCTGTTGTGTATCTCGTAGGATGCCTTTTCCTTTGGATGAGGTAGACTTGGTTACAGGCCTTCTCACATAGGTGATAGGAGACTTAGGGGAGGTTTGTGTTGAGGATCCTTCTTCTTGAGTTTTTATATGAGGAGCCATATTCTCCTGCTGTTTAGGTGAGTCCTCAATAACAATGAGAACCTTGGTTGGAGTTTGGGGTTTTCACTGCCTTATCCTTGTGGTTTTTTTTGTTCTAAAGTATAAGGGGGTATGCCTCTATCTTTTGCCTTTTTATTTGATAGGGGTGCTAAGGGAAATGAGGGCAGCTGCTACCCCTCTCTTAGTGGGTTCTGGAGACACCCTAGGTGACTCCTCCTTGTCTTTTGCCTCCTCTTTTTAGTTTCCCTTTTCACCTATGTTTTTCCCCTCTTCTTCTCCTTCTAGATCCTCATCTTGTTTACCAGTTTCTTCCTTGAAATCTTCCTCTGTTTCTTCATCACCTTGTTTCTCTTTCTCCTATTCTTCCTCCTCATCTATCTCATCTTCATCCCTCTCTGCTTCTTCTTCGTCTGTATCAGTTTCTTCCTCATCCTTTTTACTAACAGTAGGGCTAATGTCATATGCGAGGGATTTTATATCCTCCTCTATCTGCATGTCTCTGAAAATTTCCCATTGGATAGGAATTTTGAGGTTGTGGAGGGCATCTTCTATGATGATTCTAATTAACCCATAGTGGGATAACTATTGGTGGTTTCCCTCCTACACCTTTATGCTTGTATCTATCAGTGATTGTAGAAGGAATTATGGTGTGCTGAGCCTATGGTGAGGAGGTGTTTCTGCTCCAAACCTCAATTATTTAAGAAGCCTAAAGTGATATCCAAAAACCACACTATACCTACCTTCACATGATATGTATTTAATAAGGTGGTGGATTACCTCATTCTAGGGGTATGGTAGGTTTTTTCTCCTTACTCTATTCTTGTCCTCAATGGGCTCTTCTCCCTCTAAAACGAATTTATTCTTGGCAGTCTGGCTATCTCCCTTGTCTTCATTTCTCCAAGGCACTCCTAGGGGAAGTGTTGTAATTCTGCTTATGAATTCAAGGGTGATATCTATGGAGAGGCCTCTCACCACAACAATGACATGGGCTCTGGTCAATAGAATGAGCGAGAGAAAAAACTCTTGGGCCACTTTATCATCATACCCCCTTAATTTCTCAAATTACCCCATCCAATTATGCCTCGTTAAGATTTCTAACATAGGAGGGTGTTGGTGGATTCTCACAGTGTCAATGGGATCCCTTCTATTAAACCCCTGTATCATTTTGGCTAGTAATTTTTGAGGAGAAGAGATGGTTGATACAAATTTTAATGCAAAATTAAATGGGACTGAAATAATTATGGAGACAATTCCCTTACACAGTTGCCAAATTCACTCAAACTACGAGATTTTTCTGTTCAATTCGCTTGGAAAAAGGGAAGTATTATAGAGCCTACCTCCTCGTGGTGTTTGTTGTAGCCAACCCATGTGTATCCCCTTCTAAAACTACTCTCAGCCAATCTTGTAGATTGTCTCACTGTATCCTGTAGGATTTCCAATGTAATCTTGTTGGGAGTCCTGTGCAGGAGAAATATGGAATCTTTCTATTTTGTAGGTTTCTTGGGTACGAGAGAGTATTTGCTAGAGTGAGCCTTGAGGAGATGAATACATGAGTGCATGGGGATCAACGATTATTTCTTCTTATGGTTGAATTGAGTGAGGTGGTGTGCTAGCAGCCGAGGTATGTTTTCTATTTTTGAATTGTTGGTCCCCACTACCACCTCATCATTCCCCTCTCCTCGTAATCAACTCCCACCTCATGCATCAATAGCCTTAATTGATTTTTTCCTTCTCCTTTCTTTTTTTTTTGACTTGACTACTACCACGTGTGGGAGGACCAACTGTTTTGTCTTGGTCGACTAAACTAAGGTGGCCAAGTTAACTTGGCACCTTTCACTTATAAACCAACTCGCTCACAACCTTTACATCTTTTGACTACATAATTCAAATGCGAGAGTGAAGCAAAATACTTACCTATGGTGCTAATACCTTGTTGTAGTTTGTTGAAGACATGAGGTGCTTGTTGTGTGTTGGCTGCATGTTATTTTTCCTTCCTTTTTTATTGCCCTCTGATGATTCCCTTGATGTGCAAGTACTTGGTGTTGAAGATGATGGTGTTGCTGCTGCTCTGGAGCTTCTTCTTCCCTTGGATCTTCATGCTAGATGCTTGCTGCTACTCATGATTTCTATTCCGTGGGATAGGCTTCTACAAGATTTCCTACAGGTTGTCCTATAGTTGCTTCTCGCTCAGAATTTTTAATCATTTCCTCTGTTGGGATTTTGAGGATGATGACATGGATAGAGAGGAGGTATAGGAGTGTGAATAATGAGGAATACACTCAGGTGTTGTTCCCTTCTACCCTTTGTTTCATTTTCCTCTGTGCTTTCTCTTGAAGATTGTGATTTTTTTTTAAAAACTAATTTTTTTTAATGATGAATGCAAGGATGATCAAGGTGGAGAGAGGTATGTTAATGGAGTTGTAATGTAGGAATGTTATTTTTTGACATGGTAGGTCATTTTCTTGCCCTAGGGTTACTTCCTGTAGGATTCTTGAGTGACTGTAATTCCTACAGGATCATCTTGTAGGTTTTCAGGGGATCCTATAGGTTTACAGGGGATCTTGTAGAAAAAACAGTCCCCTTGTAAATTGAAGCAAATGAGAGAAAAAATTGAAAGAAATGGTGGAGTGATGAATGATGATGGGTGGAAAAATAAAAATGTGAGTGAAATAGGTCCCTTTTTTATTCTCCTTTGTTCTTTGATCGTCCTCCTCCTAACTTGCAAACAATTTTTTCATGATTTTTCTCTTTTTTTGTATATATATTTTTTAAAACAACTAGTCTGCATCTAAGAGGTTTTCATCCTAGCTATTTTCCCTCGGCACCTCAAGAGAGGTTTTCACCCAGAGATCTTTTTATTTTCTTTTCTTGTTTTTTTCCTTTTTTGACACTATTGGCTGCCCCAAGAGGTTTTCAATCCAATAGTGGGACTCAGGTGCCTCATGGAGGTTTTCACCCGAGTCTCCTTATTCCCCCCCCTTTTTTTTCTCAGTGACTTGATGAGGTAGGAGCTGGAACTTGCTCCACCATCATCACTGTTTTATTGATATCATCAATGAACTCTTTCTTTGACAATGGCCTCTTGTAAAATTTCAGTCTGTGCACATTAACAAGTAAAGGAATGGCCTTTGCATCTATGGTTCTAATTTGCACTGAACCATTATCATGACATCTCTCTATAACATAAGGCCCTAACCATATTTTCCTTAACTTTCCCTTAAAGTCTTTATATCTGGAATCATATAACAATTCCCAATCACCTTTTTGAAATTTCTTATCCTTGACATTCTTATCATGCCAGATCTTCCTCTGAAGTTGAGTTACCTCTGTGTGTAGGAGGGCCTGCATTCTGAATTCATATAAACCATTCAACTGGAGCAATCTCTCTTTTTGTGCACTGCTGAGATCTAGATCTAGTTGGGCTGCCATTCTCAATGTGTTATACTCAAGCTCAATGGAAAGTAGGGAATTTTCCCCATAGACCAGCTCATAGGGTGTGAATCCACTGATGGTCTTCCAGGTGGTATTATAGGCTTAGGTGGTCTTCTAGGTGGTATTATAGGCCCAGGTGGCCTCAACTAGTCTATCTGCCAAATATTTCATGTTGCTGCTAACCACTTTCGTCAAGATGTCCTCCAACTCTTTATTGGTTACCTCCACTTTCCCATTAGCTTGTGGGTGATAGGGAGTGGAGGTCCTATGCTTGATCATGTGTTGGCTGAACAAGTCTTCAATCATGTTGGAAGTAAACTAGTTGCCTTGATCAATGACTAGTTCTCTAGGGTACCCAAATTTGTAAAATACATTCTCCCTTAAGAACTCAACCACCTTCTCGTCTGTTGCTGCCTTAATTGCTTTGGTTTCAACCCACTTGGTCAGATAGCCAGTGCACACAATGGTATACTGATTTTTCTTGGAAGGAGGGTCAATAGGTCCAATGAAGTCCATGCCCCACTTGTGAAATGGCTCAAAAGTCACTTGAAGTTGCAGAGGAATTTCATCTCTTGGAGTAGGATTTCCCATCCTTTGGCACCGATCACAATAACTAGTATATCTTTTCACATCCTGATGAAGAGTGGGCCAATAATACCCAACTTGCACTTTAAATGTTGTCCTCTTTGCTACAAAGTGATCTCCACAAGGCCCATCATGACAAGTTAGAAGGATGTCAAAGACTTCCTTCTCTCTGACACATCTTCTCAGAATTTGATCTGGGTCAAGTTTGAAGAGGTTCCAACCAATCCAGGTGAATGGGGCACTCTTCCTCACAACATTTATTTTCTCTTTGGAGGATAGATTTGTTAGGAACTGTGCAGATACCAAATAGTTTACTATGTCAGCAAACCATGGAGAGAGAACTGAAATGGCGAATAAGTGCTCATCTGGTAACTGATCATCAACCATTCCCTCTTCACCTGCAGGCAAAGTTAATCTGAACAAAAAGTATAGAACAACATTTTCCTTGCCAGGCTTATCAACAATAGTTAGATCAAATTGCTGTAAGAAAAGTAACCATCTAATAATCCGGGCATTCACATCAGGTTTATTCATTAAATATTTGATTGTAGCATGGTTAGTGTGTACAAATGTTTGATAGCCTATAATATAATGCCTAAATTTGTTCAATGAATGCACAATAGCCAAGAGCTATTTTTTGGTCACTGTGTAGTTCAATTTGGCCTTTAAGAGATTCTTACTGATCAAGTAATTGGTATAAGGAAAATTCTCATCTATCTGCCCTAGGGCTACTCCTATGGCTTTGTGTGAGGCATCAACATGAATATGAAAAGGAAGGGCCCAATTTGGGCCTCGAAGAATTGGTACAATGGTTAACTTGTCCTTTAAGGTGTCCAGGGTCTCTTGACAGCTTTTTGACCATACAAACTCATAGTCGTTGGCCAATAACCCAAATAAAGGAGAAGCCAACTTGCTGAAGTATTTTATAAACCTTCGGTAGTATCTACCTAACCCTAAGAAACTTCTGACATCTCTCTGCTTTTGTGGAGGTGGGACCCTTTGGATGCTAGCTATTTTGTTTGGGTCCACCTGCAGTCCTTGTTGAAATATTGAATGACCTAGCATAGTCCCTGTAGTCATCAAGAATTCACATTTCTCAGGACTTAGAGATAGGTTCATTTCAATGCATTTGTGAAAAAACTTACCTAATTTTGACAAAACCTCCTTGAAATCACCTCCATAAGGAGTGAAATCATCCATATAGATTTCTAACACATCATGGACTAACTCGGCAAAGATACTCAGGACTGCTCTCTGAAAAGTCGCAGGAGCATTGAATAGGCCAAAAGGAAGGACCCTATAGGAGAAAGTACCCCAAGGACAAGTGAAGGTGGTTTTATCCTGGTCTCCCAGGCTAATCTGGATTTGATTGTACCTGCTGAATCCATCTAGGAAAGAAATTTTTTTTCCCTGCCAGGCCATCTAGCACTTGGTCGATGAAAAGTAGAGGGTAATGGACATTCTTTGCGGCTTTGTTTAGCTCCATGTAATTGACACAAATCCTCCACTTACGATTTTTCTTTGGAACCAATACCAAAGGAGAGACCCACTCACTATCTGAGATAGGGTAAATGAATCTTGCATCTAGAAGTTTTTGCAGTTCTTCTTTGACTATATCTTTAAGAGCTATATTCATCATTCTTTGGGGTTTTTGAATTGGCTTGCAACCTTCCTTGATATAAATATGGTTGGTACACACTGAGGGGTGCACTCCCTTCATTTATTGGCAACTCCAAGCAAAGGCATCCAGATGTTCCTTTAGCATGTTGCACAACTTTTCTTCTTGGAGAACATAAAGAGATGGATTGATTTTCAAAGTTCTCTCGAGACTGAATTCTATTGTTTTGACATGGATAGGGTTGGAATCGGCTAAGAATAGATCAATTTGATGGTTGTTTTGGGTTTCCTTTACTACTTCTTCTAAGGACATTGTACTGGGAGTTGGACTTTGGGGTATGTGTTTGATCAAATCATCTTCATCATGTTGTCCCCCTCCCATGGTTGTTTATAAAGTATAGAGGTAGGTAGAATAAAATTCATCTTCTTCTTCCTCTTCCAGCCACAAAGGTAAGTAATGTTCTAGAGATAGCTGAGAAAGAGGGTATAGGACTAACTGCTTGGACATATGCCCATTCTTGATGGTCATATTTCCAGCTCTGTAGCTATTGTAAGCATTGAAAATGGCTAACCAAGGCCTCCCAAGGATTAGAGGGTAACCAATAAGCTTAGCCTTAGGATGGAGAACTAGGAAATATGTAGGGTATTCCAAAGAATCAACGAAGACCATCACATCCCTCAAAATCCCCTCCGAGGTCACTGTGGAGTGGTCTGCAAGTTATTGAACTGTTGTGGTGTTCCTCAATGAACCCTGGAGGTTGAGCTTGAGCATTGTGTCCTTGGTAATCACATTAATGGCAGCCCCAAGATCGATCAAAGTGTGTGGGACAATGGTGCCATTGATGTGAACATCTACTACAGGGATTCTAGGGTCCAAATACTTTCGACAGATTACCTGCCCCAACATTAAGTTGGATAGTTGTCCAATGACATTAATGGTAGGGGCATATCTTTTTCGCCTCCCTGGATGCTTGAAGCACTTCTCCTTAATCAAATTGTTGTAAATAGGTACATCCTTAATAGCTTGGAGAAGTGGAATTTTGACACATAGGTTTTTCAATTCTTCTAGAAGTTCAGTCTCTTCTGGGGTAAGCTGGAGTGGTTGGGTTAATCTATCAGGAAAGGGTGGTGGATTTACTTTAATCATGATTTCCTCTCTTTCTTCCTCAACCTCCCTAGGTGGAGGTATAGGTTGGTTGTCCAAGAGTACTCTCCTAGATCTCAGGTTGATTTCCTGAATCTCCACAACATAAGTTGGATATGATGTCTCTCCATTGTATACTTGTTGTGCCTGTCTATTGTTCGGGTTCAGATTTGGTTGGGTAGGAATTTGGGGTTGTTTAGGTGGAGCAGAGTGTAAAAGCTATGGTTGGGTAGGTGGTGAAGGCAATAAATCTAGAACATTGTTGTATTGGGGCCTCCACCCCTGGGGCGGTGCATTCCACTGAGGTTGTGGTGGAGCATATGGTTGAAATGACTGGCTAGTTGGATGGGAATGATACTGAGGTGCAAAGGATCAAGGAGGAGGTGTAGACTAGGAAGGATGAGCAGGGGGTCCCTAAGAAGGTATGGATGTGGTTTGGTTTGGGTTGTAATATGCATGGGATGACCCTTGCATGCCCTGCTAGTATGGCCTAGGCCCATGAGGTCTCCTTTGGTTTATGTAGCAGAGTTACTCAGTGATCCCTTCAGCTCCTTGATATACAACTTTAAGTCCAGGTAAATAGGGGAACTTTCTATGGAGTGGTCTTCTTCACAGACTAAGCAAATTTCAATATAATTCAATGGAAATTCATTCCTAGGGTGCCTCTTGGTGCATCTAGGACAAAAAATGGCCAAGGCTCTCTCTGCTTCATCCTGCTTTCTCTTAATGTGCATAGTGTCCCTCTGTAGGGCAAGGGTTTGCAACATCTCACTTTTGAAATCCTCCAACATATTTCCAATTTCACCCTTGATGGATGAATTGGAAGAGGATGGACTGACCATAGGTTGACTACCCCTACCCTTTTTCCTGGCTGCCCTAGAATGGTTTCTAAATATAGTCTTGATATCCTCATAGGGTAACTGGTAGATGTCCCCTCCTGCTAACAAGTGTAGGGTATCTAGAAGGTCTTCCCTTACTCCTCTAAGTAGGACCAACTTCAGTGACTCAGGATCAAGTGTGCACCTGGCCCTTTTGTAGCTAAGCTGGAATCTTTCTTCATAATCCTCTAGGGATTCATCATTGCCTAAGGTCATCCTAAAAATTTCTTCTTTAGTGTCTTTAGACCTACAGTAGTCCTGATACTTGTTGTTGAAGGCTTGTTGCATCTGAGCCCAAGTTGTAATGCTATCTCCAAGTAAACCCATGAACCCTCACAAAACTACATCCTTGAGAGTGGATGGAAATAGTTTCAACTTCTGCTCATCATTTATATAGTCATAGGTTCGGCATATGATAGAAAACTCAAATAAGAAAGTGTCCGAGTCTTCTGTGGTCAGGTCATGGAAATGAGGAAGGGTAGAAGGGCTTATATTTTTCATCTTATTATCCCCATTGGTTTCCCTAATGGGGAAGGCACCCTCAACTCTTTCTCTATTTCCTCTGTCATTTCTGTTTTTAGCCATAGGTTCAGTAGGAGTGGGTTCTCCTTCTTCTTCTTCCCCTATAGGTTCTTCAAATATGTTTGGTTGCTCACCTTAGTGTTCCTCCAGTTCACAGCCATTAAAGAAGAGGGAAGGTTGGTTGTTTGAAGCAGTGGGGGTATTTGGCAAAAATTTCCCTAAGCTATCCCTATTCCTATGAGGCATGAAAATAAATGTTTTTGTTTGGTTTTGTGTTTTTTTCAAACTTTGAAAGTAATTGCAGACTGAATGAAAACTATTGACTGAATGAAAAATTAACTAATTGATTGAAATCTTACTTGCAGAATGGAAAGGAAAGCAAGGAATGCAGAATGAAAAAGGAAGCAAACTAAATTACTTTTGCAGTAATGAAACTAAGAGCAGAATATTAGAAACAAGAAATAGAAGAAAGAAAGTAGTAATCACATAGTACTCAGACACCTCCCTGACAAGGATGCCAAAAAGTGATGAGCACCTATATTGTAGGAAGAATGCTGCAACTCCTAGAGCTACTAGCTTTACTTTATCAACCCGGGGTTCGTACAAACTTGGAGGTGACAGTGTTGTATACACAAGTAAAAGTGATGGTTCTGCCTTTTGCCACTATTCTGCTGGCAAGAGACCACTAGAGTAGTCAAGCTAGGCTTTTATGGATTTAGAAGAAGCTTGATTGCTGATGAAAGAAAGAGAAGTCTACTCTAGGAGAAAGCTTGTCTACTCCAAATAAGGAAAATGACTAAAATCCTATGCTAAAAACACACCATTCTCTAACTAACTGTTGAGAAACTATGCTTTACAAGAATGCCAAGCCAACATGTATGAAATGATACTATCTAAAGGATGGAAATTCAAGACATCAAAAATCACTACTGTGCATGTAAAGGATTGAAATAAATATGTTTTGTTCTTTTTATATCTTTTATAGAAAATCAAGTGCAAACCCTAATCTCTTTTGGTGATGTGGCAGGTGACTTAGTGATGCTCGTGGATGTTTGGGAGGTTTAGGATATGGTTGGAAGGTTTGGGAGACCCTTGGGTGACCTAGTGTGGCTTCCTAGAAGTTTTCCCTCAATTCGACCTCAAAACAGGCCACTACAGGAAAACTTATAGGATGTACTAGAAACCTACAGGATTTCCTATATTTCTACAGGATACAACAGAGAGCAAAATGATGGTTGCTAGAGGTGATGGAAGGCTTTGGGAAGGTGGTGGATGGGTGGAATGGAGTGAGAAAATGCCTAGGATCACTTAGAACTCAAAACCAAAGTTAGAAGATGGTTGGATTTGCTCAACATGCTTGGAGGAATTTCTATGTAAAATGATGAGATTGCTGAAGATCTTGGTGAAAGCAAGGAATGATTATGAATGGATGAAGCTGGAAGGTGGTTGCTTGCTATGGGATTCCTTTAGATTTCTGAAGGATCTGCTTTGCATCAAACATTTATAATTGCCAAAAAGTCATGTAAACAAGAATAATTCTAACAAGCTAGAAAAGCAAAATTTAATGAACTAGATGTCTACTTCATGCATGCGGAAATTGCTAAATAAAATGGAATCATGGATGATATATACTGTAAGATTGAAGATGGAAGAGATGGTAATTAAATCCTACACTTGAAAAAATGATCAAATTTTGATTCAAGTACAGTAAACTCTAAATCTTATGAGAAAATGAAAATTTGTCTTTTTGGGGCTGCATAAGGGTCTTTTCCTCAAATCATGATCCCTGAGGGAAGAGGTGAGGCCAAGACACTTACTGATACCTTTTTGGTTCTCCTTTTATCCCCTCTAACCTGCTAGTGAAGTAAAGCACAAAAGGAAGCAAAATAATAAACAACTAATCAAATCCACAGTACTTGCAATGAAATACTTATAGAGACAATTTAACCATGAATCTATGAAACTAAGCCAAGCATACAGATACAAGAAGAGGAGCCTTTGCTATAGGGTTGGTCCCTAACCCAAGAGCTTCAAACCTCTGAGTTAACTCAGTGCTAGACCAAGAAAAAACTCATTTTGATTATTGAAACAGAAAATTACATCAATGTCTTTCACAAGTATGGAGCTCAATAATAACTAGTGTTTTCACAACAAAAATTCCAATCCTAATGAGGCTCTAGGCCTCTCTACTTATAAAACTGAAGTCTTCAATGACTTCCTTAAATATAGGAAGGATAGACTCCCAAAATTGAGATGAACTAACTCTTTTTCTATCACTTGCTCGGCTACCTTTTGATCTTCGTGGCTTGGATGCTTGCACTCCGAGCTGGTGTGATTAATGGAGGAATATTCAAATGGGGGAGGAGTAAATGAGGAGGATTTACCTCCTACAATTTCTCTCCCTTGTCCCATTCGAGTTTCAAACCTTATTCTTGCCAAAATTCCTTGATTTTCTCTTCCAAACTTGCATTCAATGCATATTAGTCCACTAGGCATAATATCTCACTTTAACTCATCCCATTAAACAAAATATAATCAAAACATGTAATAAGTTGTGAGAAGAGTTGATTTGTCTAAGATAGGAGGTGAATTTAAGGCCCATATAATTACCTAATGATGAGGCTCATCAACAATACTTATGAATCGGGAAGATAATCAAGCTCCATGCACAACATCTAATGCTCATCACAATGCTTTAAGGCCCTACTATATCCCCAAAAGTCCAATGCCCGCTACTGACTCGTTCATACTTGTTAGACCCCTTTACCAAGTCCAATATACAATGGACATAATATATACATATAAAAATATATAACACATAGGGGCATGACCTTCTATGGCCACGAAACCACCCACATGGTAGAATTTCCCAAGATGTCAACTAACTCATATGAAAGACCCATCCAAACAATGAACAGACACACATATGAGTTTACGAGATAAGCGGGTGTAGACCCTCTATGGCCATGTCATAATATTGCATAAAACCCTGAAGCGTTCCCATACAACTCCCCAATGAAAATACCAAGGAAATTCCCTTCATGTTACATGGTGGTATGCACCTACAATAACACTCAACCAACCCCTAAGCATATGTGTAAAAGTGTTTACGCCACACGACACTTGTCCCATTAACGACCCCATGCCCTAAGTCACCTCGAGGAATAGATCCTGACGGTTTATACTAGGACCTTTGTCCAAAATCCCTGGGGACTGGGGTCTGAGGATATGTCACCAGTCCCTAAAATCAAGGTGACATCATCCTTTGTCCCTCCCTCTTCATCATGTGAAACATGTATGTGGGTTCCACTATACCTAGCATCCTACAATCACATAAAATCACACTGAATAAGGAAAGATTGGGATTTATGAGTCTTTTGTTGTTGACACCATGCCCATATGACATGCTTGATTAACGACCCCACCAAGCTACATCCTTCAAGGTATTATATCCCAAGAGTTTCCTTGCAGTCCATTTGAAACCTCCAGGGAAGAAACTCTAGGGTCCATCCAATGGCGAGGATGCCCTGGTGATTAACGACTCTAATTTACTTTTCCTTCATACTTGGTCACCGTGCCCAACATATAACTTAGCCCTTTCGATAAGATTTAAGGCTTCTCCAGCTTGTGTGAATACATATAATGAATACTTGTATCTCCTTGTAAAACTCCGTTAGAGATATTCCTCCCTACCTCCATCCATATATGTATTGTCTATGAGAATATGTGATTGTTACAAGCCTCTCTCTAACTCTCTTGAGCTTATGAATAATCTTGGCCTACAACATATTGTGTGTGTGTAGCTAATCTAGCTCATCTAAGCTTATTGGTTTGAAACTTGAGTTGATTTATTAGTTCATTTGTGATTCTCCCATTTATTTAATCAATAAAGATACCTATCTCTCCACACATAGTCCATGATCCCAAATTCAAACCCAGGATGAGCATAGGGATAAGTAGGTTCCTAAAACATGACCGAACACATGGAATACATTATGATTCCAAGTTGACATCCTTCATCATTAACTTAAGTAGATGAAACAACTTTGTGATCAATTAATATTAATAATACGAAGATCATGAACAAACATTGGCATATCAGTTCTTCTTGGTTTCATAAATCATACATAGAGATCTTCCCACTCGTTTTCATTGTGGCCCATTAGACAAATTTCAAGCTCATAAAAGGACAAGAAGCTACAAACCTCTTAGGTCAATGACAACTATAAAACAATCCATGAATGCATGCCATAATACTTTATTTACTCTAGACATATACATGAATTTAAAATTCCCTAAGTAGGTAGAAAATCACATTTCATGACACATCACAAGAATTTAACCAACAAATTAAGTCCATATCAATACATTCCTTAGGCCAACATAGATACTTGAAACATTCCATATCCATTCCTTTAAATCAACAATGTTCATTCATATAGGAATACCCCATCCATCATCATCACATTCCATGATAAAAGAACGCATTACATAAGCATAATAATTCAAAATATGAGAGTCATAAGTGAACACTTATCTTTGATATACTGAACTATGAATCTATGATTCAGACTTCAACTCTCCACCTAACCTTATACACATTTCTTCCAAGCCTTTCTTATAGTCTTCACCCCCGGTCTAGATTTCAAAGCTTGAGGTAGAGTGCCTTCAGAGGAGTTTTAGACAGATAGTATCAACAGAAACATGTGTCTCAAGGTTGCCTCACCTCCACCCCCCAACTATCATATTAACTAACCAAATATAGTGGAACCCTCACTAGCATACAAACATCATCCACTTAGGGAATTAAAACAATATCATCAGTTGGAACGGGGTGTCTCAAGGCCACGTTGTCTTCACCCACTAGTTATTCAACAAATTTACCTTAGGTAGGGACCACTTTATTTTATGCAGAGGTACTTGGAATACAACATCCCAACATCTCTAAGGACCTAGACACTAAGAGTTCCAATTTTGATGTTGAGAGAGAGATACATTCAATGATAAGGAGTTTTTGTAAGATGTGTTACCTCTAAAGTAACAAAGGTGCACTCACCAACCACTTTTCAGTGAACTTCCACTTGTATTCTCAGGTCAATCCCATGGGACTACAATAAGGTGTTATTAGCTCAATAGCCATGGGTTCCTCCATCTCTAAGAAGTTTTCAACCAACATAGTCTCTAGCATATTTATCAACCCTGTAAGGCACAATCATTTCTAAGTGATTATCATGTAGCACGTCTTATGGGTTTCTCAACCAGTCTATCAATTGAGCTCACTCTGTGATTATCAACTAGAAATCCCTCATGGGTTTCTCAACTGTGTTATCATCAAAGTTCCTTTTCTCCCAAAATTATTTTAGCCCTGATATCTTCTCTATCCTCTCAAAAATTTAGTTTTAACACCAAGGAGCCTCATAGCCTCCCTATCTTTCCCATGTTTCCTTACTCTGCCTATGGGTATGAGTCGTGGGTTTTTTTCCACAAACCTTTTGGCCTACTCTCCTCCTTTTCAATAGGAGCCTCTTGGTATCATTTTTCTCATTTTATTCTATGTACATAGTGCCCTCCCTCCTTAGCGTATGAGGATGTGAAATCGAGAATCCTCCTCTTCTCTACCATGATGGTTTTGTCCCTTTTGAGTGGTCTACACAGACCAACTCCGTGGATAGTGCAACCCCTCCTCTCGATTAATTTTGTCATTTTATTACTTGTATTTTTTTCCTAACAGGAACATGGTTGTATCCTTTCTTTAAACATATTTAATAACATGGACAGGTCCTTTAAAACCACTCATTCAGTGCATGGATGATATTTAATAAAATCAACTTCCTCAAGCAATCTCCCTCCTCAAGCAATGGAATCAATGTCCCTTTCTTAGCCATTTTAATTTATAATTACATAATTTAAAGGATTTTTTTTTTTTACATGGGGAATTAATCTACTAGGGATTTCATAGAAACTTAACTGTGAATATCACAATATCTTTTTAATCATGATTCAAAATAAAACTACAACTTTATATTACATCAATTTCTATAAGCTACAACCTACTGAAGGCTTCAACCTTCTTTCTCTTTGTAAGCACCAACTTGCTTATTTTTTAGGCACTAAACCGAAGGAAGCTCCAACTCCCTGTTTATCAACTCTAACTAAAAGGAAGCACCAACTACCTAATTTGAAAGAATATACTCGTAGGAGGCACCAACCCATATTTTTTTTCAAACACCGACCTAAAGGAAGCACCTACTCTCTGATGTAGAGACACCAACCTACTAAATGTAGGAGATCCTTTCTTCATCTTATTTTCAAACTCAAATCAATAGGATCTTAGACATAATACTACCAAGCCAATTGTAATAATTTCAAACCTACTAAATATCTCTCTATAACGGCCTTTCTATGTGCAGATCTGATTTCAACACTCTAGTCTCCTCATCACATCTTCCTCAGACTCGTTTGCTAAGATAATTCACATACCACCTCATACTCAAATTCTTCCCTTTTCTTCACTAATCAATTGAATCAAACCTCAATACTCAAAAAGCCTTTGATTCAAATACCTTCTCTATAACACTGTTGTTATATATATATATATATATATATATTTAAGATGCTTCTTTATTTCACTGATTTTATATTTCTTGGTTTCACAATTAGTTTTAATTCAACTATATTCTTGATTTAAATATTGTTCAATTTCTTTAATATTTGTGTTACCTTGTTTTCCAATCAAGTAACGCTTCAATGAATAACAATAAATTTATTCATAATCCGTGTGTGAAAAAATACTTATCCTTCCCGCCATGTTGATTTGCTTTGTAGTTTATTAGTCTGATTTAATTTTAGTTATGTTTTATCTTAACTATTATCTTCAATGTTACTTCTCTATGTTCTTTAATTTATTAATAAAATAACTCATGTTGCAACTACTTTTACTCTCAATCATCGCGTTCCTTGTGAAGAATAGAATTACATCCTTCTCTTGATTTTTTCCAAAACTGGTGTTTAGATTGTAGTTAGTTATTTTATAAATTTTGGAACTAAAGTGATCTAGATTTATGTAGGAATGAAATGAAATATAGATTTAAACATAAATACAGAGCTGCAACAAAAACAAAACTTCAATTCATTGATAACAAAATACTGAAAATTGTTTACATGTAGAATGGAAATAAACTAGCTTGGGCGATGGTAGTTTATCTTTGAGAAGAGATGTGGTGGATAGATGCCTTATGAACTATGTTACAATGAGTCTTGAAGGCCTATTTATTATTGAAAAAACACGGAAAGCCATAAACGTCCAAAAACCTAACCCTAGGAGATGAAGCACCAAAAGTGTGTGGGCCCTATCGGGGTACATTGGTAAATCAAGTTCCTGGGGTCGTAACTTTGGCATACGATAAATTTTTAGGAAATATATATAATATATATATATATATATAATATATATATAATATGTTTTTTTTACTAATATATATATATATATATATTAATATAGATATATATATATATAAATATATATATATTATATATATAATTATATTATAATATATAATATATAAATATATATATATATATAGATATATAAGGAATACAAATTTTGACTGCAAGTCCCTACCATAGGCTACAATTTTTCCTGTTTTCCAAAAAACCGTCGTTTAGGGCCTCAAAACAAATATGAAAGTTCAAGACCTAAAAAACTACCAAAAATAGTAAATTGTGCTACAATTAAAGAAACTTAAAGAAACAATGGTTTGGGTCCAAGTTGAATAGGTGGGTGGCCACCAACATCCACCTGGATTAGTCCTCCCCCCTTAGGAAGAAATGGTCCCCATTATGTTGAGTGCCTCCATGAGATGGGGAAACCTCTGCTAAACTTGGTCATTGGTGAGCCACTTACCTTGGCGTAGGAGTTAGCCAACTTTAACAAACTGATACAGTTGGATCTTCTACTGGTGAGTGTTCTTGATCTATGTGTCCATGAACTGATTAGTTGTGCCCTGTTCCATGTAGTCTGGGTTTAGCTCTGTTGGCTTGAGCTGTTATGCAATGTTTGATGTGTCTAGTAATGGTGGAAAGTCTGGTTGAAGGTGGTCCACATTGAGCACTGGGTGTAGGCCAAGGAAAGGGGGAATGTTGAGCTCGAAAGAATTATCTCCCACAACCTTGGTGATGGTGTAAGTCATATATCAGAGTGGTTTGAGCTTCTGATGGGCTTAGGTAAGGCGTTCTTTCTGTAAATGCAACCAAACTTTATCACCCACTTGAAACTTGTGTGGCACCTAATGTTGATCATGTCGCTTCTTGTACTTGGTATTGGACTTCTCCAAGATTTCATGAACTTGTGCGGATGTGCTGGATGCATTCAATAAACCTGGTTGCTTTATTAACCTCATATTGTACATGTGTGGATTCTGTTTTTATAGTCACATGAAGCATGACAACATCAATCATACAAAATGGTTGAAATCTCAAATCCACTTGAAAGGGATTGAGAGAAATCGAGTTATGGAGAGCTCTATTATAGTTGTGTTACACATAGGGAAGGATCTCACCCTAGGTTCATGGATGCTTCGAGTTGTACATGCATAGTATGTGCACTATCATCTTGTTGAAGACTTATGTCTAGCCATTAGTCTGGGGATGGAATGCGGTTGACTTGGTGAGCTTGGTGTCCAATAGTGTCTAGAGGCTAGACCAAAATGTGCTTAAGAACCTGCTATACCAATCAGATATAATGGTTTGTGGGATGCAAAAATGTACCCACGATAGTTCAATGAAGAGTTTGACAGTGTCCTCTACTATGATACTCTTCTTACAGGCCACTAATATAACCATCTTAGAAAATATGTACATGATCACAAATACATATTCATTACCATGCTTAGTAGAAGGGTTGGTTGGGAGTAGGCAGAGGAGTGTACATGCCTTGCTTCTTGAAAATTAGCTTTGTGATGGCACAAGAATTGTAGGATTTAATATATTTTCCAACATCCTGTTGGAGTTTTTGCCAATAAAAGTACTTCTGGAGTATGAACACTATTTTCTCCACACCAAAATGTCTTGCAACTGACTGTATTGTGCCTCCCAAATCATATTGGCACGCTCGCTTGAAGGAACACATAGGTGGACTAGGTAGCACAATAATGTGTTATGGAGGTAGAAATCAGGATTTTTCTTTCCAGCCATTAGCATCTAGTATGTGGTGGAAAATTCTAGAACATTTTTGTATAGTTGTGGCCATCCAGAGGTCTCGTGGCCATAAGAGTTGAGAACAATAGTTAATGCTGAAATTGGGGGCCGACTGAGACAATCTGCAACATGATTGGTGTTTCCCTTTTGTATTTAATGTTTAAGTGGAATTGTTGCAGATATGTAGACCACTTTTGATGGTGATTGTTATACATCTTACCTTGTGTTTGTATAAGCTAAAGAGGTCACTGATCAGTGTGGATTACTGTCTCCTTCCCCAAAATGTGATGTTTCCATTGCCAACAAGCCTACATGATATAACACATCTTTTTATTATAGGCGGGGTACTTCCAAATTGTATCAGAGAATGTCTCACTATGATAGGCCACTACATGCCAGTGTTGGGTGAGGACTGCACCAATAGCATAATCAAAGGCTTCTATCTCAATTTCAAATGGCTACTACATGTCTAGCAATGTGAGTATAGGTATAGAGTAGAGATGGTGCTTTAGTTCAATGAACACCTTTTATTGGGACTTAGGCCACGAAAACTTTTCTTTCACTCTTCCCTTGGTAATATGACTCAAAGGCCAATTGATATGGGGTAATCCAAACACGAACCTTCGATAAAAAATTGCAAGGCCCAAAAAGCTACAAATCTTTGTTAGAGTGGTTAGGGTTGGCCAATCCTGAATGATTTGGATATTAGCAAGATCCACATGCATGTCTTGCCCATCTATGATGTAACCTATATACTGGACCTGGATCATTCCAAAGGTGCATTTCTACAATTTGGCACACAATTTTTGTTTTTGTAGGGTTTGAAGGGCTTGTCGAATGTGTTGCAAGTGCTCCTCCCAAGTCTTGCTAAATATGAGGATGTCATCTAGGTAAAAAACCACAAACGAGTTGGTGAAGGGCCGCAACATGTCATCCATCAACCTCATAAAAGTAGCGGGGGAATTTGTCAACTTGAAGGGAATGACTAGCCATTCAAAAAGGCCTTCCTTGGATTTGAAGGCGGTCTTCCATACATTTGTGGGCTCTATCAGAACATGGTGATAGCCAAACTTCAAATTGATCTTTTTGAAATATTTCCCCCCTTGAGTTGGTCTAGAAGGTCATCAATCAATGAGATTGGATACCTGTTCCTGACAGTGATTTTCATTAGTGCCCAATAATCAATGTAGAGTCTCCAGGTCCCGTCCTTCTTCTATACAAGTACAATTTGGCTCCCACAGGGTGAGGGACTTGGTTGAATGTGCCCTTTTTGCAATAACTCCTGGATATCTTGCTTGATATCTTCATTTTCAATTTTCTCAATTCTTTCACTAATCGACACTAGTTTTTGAATAACCATGTCGACAATGATGCCCTTAGCTTTCCCAACAAATGTTAGGATCAGGGGAGAAGCTTCTTCTTTCTCCATGTATCTAGAGGAATGGGTTTTCCTTGCCCCTCTTGGAAAATATGCAAGAAAAGGAGAATGAGTAATAATTTCATCAATTTTCATTCTCTTAATGCCTACTGATGCAGGACCTCCTTCACTGGATGTTCTATGCTCCATTTTTCTCTTCCTTCCTGTGCTTCTTCCAAGCTGTCCTTCTACCCAACAATAAACATTGTCTCTTGTGGTGTGGCGTTGACTGCAACCCCTGTTTCTCCCAAAGTTTCCACATTCATTTGAACAGGTGGTGCTAGTTCTTGTGTGACAACACCATCTACATTTTCAACCATAGGTTTTTCAACTATTTGAACAGGTGGTGTTGGTTCTTGTGTGTCAACACCACATACATTTCCAACCAGAAGTTCTTCAATTGCTTGGAAAGGTGGTGCTGGTGCCCATGTAACAACACCATCTACATTCTCAACTGAGAGTTATTCAATTTATTTGAAAAGTGGTGTTGTTTCTTGTGTAACAACACTACCTACATTCTCAACCAAGAATTATTCAATTGTTTGAACATGTGGTGATTCTCCTCTTAGATTGGAAGTCAATGCTAGTTCTTATGGAGAAGCGTCGACTTCACTCTCTTCTATCTCCATTGCATCTATCTCTGTTGGGACAACAACGTCGTCTATGGCCTCTTCTTCCACTGCTACATCTTCTTCCTCCTCCCCTATAGGTAGCATACTCGCAAGTTCTTCCTCCACTAGCTTAGGGAATTGTGGCCAAGCCACAGAGGTTTGAGATAGAGCATGCACCACCAATAATCTAACCAACCCATGATTTATGAGAACTACAAATGGTTGTCAAGACCGTCAGGTAGATTGTGCCATTAAGTGGAGGCTGCTCCATAGGAAGTATGGCATGCTGGCGCATGTTGAAACCAGAGGCACGCAAGGAGTTTGAAATGATACTTAAAAAATGTAGAGAAATGACCTTCGTAGGTAACATACCTCATTAAAAAAATACACCACCTCACTCCATGGATATGGTAAATATTTACGATCATACCCTCTTCCTTTCTAGACCACTGTCTCCCTAGCTTGCAAAAACAATTCTGGAAACTCCGACAGAGGAGACTTCCAAGAGAACCATTTCTAACCTTGTTTCCAGGAAAACTAGTGTCTACTTAGATCTGCTAGTCCCACTAAGACGGGTAGCTATCATAGAAACAAACAATTCAAAGTAACTTGTGTTTTCCTTTATGAGAGATAGATGAGATAGAAGTAGAGAGCACTAACCTTAGTCTTTTGCTTGGCTCCTTGCTTGTTTCCTCTCTCCTTTGATAGAGCTTTCACCACTCCTTTCTCACTTGTCCCGCTTCAAAGAACACCTGTAGAGCCAAAGAAGCAAAATACCATCAAAGCATAGAGATCTATAACCATAAACAAGGTATAATTAGATGTACATTAACCATACAAATGAATACACAAATACAAGATTAAGAAATATACAAGTATATGGAGGAAAACTCAAATAGCTTTATTGATAGAAGTAGTAGAAGAGAGGATTACAACCCAACTGTCTGATCCAGTGCCATCCTCCTAGCATGAAAGCCCTCTTCACCTCATGAAAAACTAAATCACTCAACAATACAATGCTTTACAGAGAAGCCAACAACACTTCCTTACAAAATACAAAATTCCAGCCTCTCGATCTCTAGGATGAGGGATCCATATATAGATATTTGCAGGGGGGTGAGTCAGCTTTTGGGATTTTGATTAGTGTCATTTCACTGATAGTTCTTGGTTCCACTTGGAGATTTCATGATCTCTTACTCATCCCTGGGCGAATTCAGAGAGGAAGGTGTCATATGAGCAGTTTCTAGAAGATTCTATGAGTTTCCACCTACAAAATTTCCTTTTCCATTTGTCTTCTCTCGCTCATTGCACCCTACAGAAGGGCTTTTCAGTATGCATCGCACCCCTTGTGTGTAACAGGTGAGATGCATCGCACCCTTAGCATGGAGCAGTTTGTACAATCTAGTTTTGACCAATTCTGAGCAGTTTTTTAGGGAGAACTTCTGGGAAATGATGTAATTAGTTGACCTTGATATTTTAGGGTATGAAACAACACTTTTAGGGGTTTAGAAGCCCTTGGTTTATGGACATATGTGATTGGGGTTGCAATGCCCAAATATGTCTATAATAGTTGCCCCCTAAAGCATGAGGTCGTAAATCTTCTAATGTCGGGTGAAATGCTTTATCATGAAGATCCGAGGTTTTTCAAACTGGAAGGTGACCTATAATAAGATACAATACAATACATTATCTTCATAATATTTTCATGATCTAGCTAAGGCGGGCATCCCCATGCTCAACTCTATAAATTCATTTTCATGTACATAGGACAAACAATCGTCTGTGTGGCAGACTGATGATTCTGGTAGAGCCATCATCCCTTAGCTTGGATGATTATCTGTGCAACTATGGAGTAGATTTGATGTCTTTATTTTCCTGAATATATGGCAGCCCAGATGGATGAAACTAGATCCGAGGTCTTGAAACTTGTTCAATCTTTGCCCGAAGTACAAGTTGATCCATGTGAAAAGATGTTCTGATGTCGAACATGGAAAGACATCGCCTGATTACCAGAAAATGATGTAAGCTGTTAACAGGCGCGAGACGAATCACCGATAATAATAATGACCCTCAAGGTACTGCAGTACAATTAACGTGGTGTGAATACATGAGTTGATATTGAACAACACGCAAAATCTTCCAGTTGAAGGCCATTGATGTAAACCTGTCGCCGGAAGTGAGAAACTTTCCATTGAGGCATGCAAGCTTCAAAGTACTAAAAGGGTTGTTCCTAAGTCAACTTCTTGGATAATGAGTTGATGTCGACAAGAAGTGACCCATCGTAGGAGGGCCTTAATGAATCCCACATCTACAACATGAAAAGGAGTAAATATTTTGTGGAAGTGAAAAATATCTGATGATACAAGGTTCAAGGTGGCGGTCATGAAAGAATGGAGCGTGAAGGTATTGTAGTGGATGAGGTGTTAGCTGGGTTGGTGAATTCTTTGAGCGACTTCTCTTGAACATATCGATGACACTGAAATGGATTGGTAGCGTTAACCCTAAAATGGATGGTACGGAGGACCAATGGTGATATGATCAGTGAATGGAATAACCCAACCCGACTCAATCATGGCAATGGAGTGAAAGTGTCATGTTCAAGAACAACCTGCTACCAATGAAGTTCTTCAAGTTTTCTTCCCTTTTTCCCCAGTCATCGCTGACCAGTACCTCTTTATTTTTGTCAAGCTTGAGGAGGATAACATATGCTTGTTTTATAATTTTCCCTTCGGGAAAACTTGTCGCTATGTTTTAGCGAGCCTAACGACAGTGAAACTCACCCTTGTCCATATGGACAAGTTTGTCGCTATGTTTTTAACGAGTTTAACGACAAAGACAACTCGGTCCTTTTCATATTTAGAGACTCTGAAAAGAGACGGAAAGGAAACTCTAGTAGTCCTTTTTCGTAGTATAATCCCTTAAGCCCAAAAAAGTATAAAATAATATGAAAGGGATGACTTTTTGATACTTTTAGCGAGCCGAACATGATAAGCACTCGATATTTTTGTGTAATGATCCCTCAAGTCCAAAAAGATTAAAATATAGAGGAGGGATGGCACTTCCCTTTACTTTAATGAGCTGGAAAGGCTAGTAGCTCGACAATCTTTTCATATTTTATGAGTCTAAAAAGAGCTTAAAAGAGACTCGTTTTTGAGGAACGAGTGATGTTTTTGGGTAGCAACTAGTTATAGGTAAGTTTGGAACTTTCCAAGCATGGCAGTGTAAAGAAGGTGGCTAACAGAATCACTTGTCACATGTGCTCCTCAAAAGGGTAAAAAATCAAGTGGAGGTGTATGATTGGCTAAAAGAGTGGAGGTGACGGTAAGAACATGACCAAGGCTCAAAAGGCTGATAGCAATGTGATCACAAAGGTTATTTACCAAGGGTGGGTTCATTTTTAAATGAGCTTGAATCTTTGGAAACTATGCTCAGTGTTAGGTTTATTTTTTAACGAGCTTGAACTTTGCGGAAACATTGCTCATAACAATCATCTTTAAGGATGTCTCTCATTAGTAGGTTCATTTTTTAGTGAGCTTGCCCCATCCGAAACTTTGCTCATGAGCCCTTTTTCATGCAGGCTAGAAATGACCAACTACAGAACTAACTACTTTAGGGGTTAATGAACTACTGAGGTTAGGTAGGATAGTTTCGTACAAAACGTTTCCTTTGCTTTGTCGTCGACAAAGGTGAATGGTTGATCAAACCAATCACCTAACCTAAGTAGTTAAAGTTAGTAAAAACTACGGGGTTAGAGTTACGCTGGTCGCTTTTCACTTGCGTAAAAAATGTTTTCATGCCTCTAGGTATAAAGAAAAGTAGAGTTTCCAGGTTACCATATGGAAATCCTTGCATTAAAGCATGATTGTTTCGTCAACATTGTAGACAAAACACTTCCTTGGCTCTATCCATCGAAATAGACAAAGGTGAATGCTGTGGATCCACTTCCAATCACATAACCTTCAACAAGGAAATCTTTTTCCAGACTGATCCCATATCCTAAATGGATGGGTGTGTCAGATTGGTCATATATCCTACGAGGAAACCTATCTTTTACCTGGGTTCGCCTATCGAAGCAGACCAGGGTGCATGCCCCCTGGGTTTCGTCACATTCACCGAATCACTCGCGGTCATTAGGTGGACGGACTGGAGGTTGATGAGACATTCCTTGTGAAAAGAGACCATTTAGGGATGGCATTTGACTAGTCACTGTGTTTGAATCGGGGAATGAAAGCTGGTCAACAAGTTGAACCATTCTACCTTCATACGGGAAACACATTACTCGAAAGAGTGAGGAAACAATAGCTCCCATGCTCTAAATGTAGTCACGCCCAAGGAGTAGATTGTAATCTAGTGGCCCTTGGACTACCATCACGTTCAGATGAACGATTTTCCTTCTCAAAGTTATAGGAAAATTTGGAAGGATCCCTAACGGTCGAATGGTTCCTTTATTGAAGCCTGACAAATTTCAAATCTCAGGGAGAAGCGATGGCGAGCCAAGTGCTTTCCAAGCAGTTGAGGAAAGGATACTCACAGAAGCCCCTTCATCTATGATAGTGCCAACCATGATCATTCTGTACACTTGTACTATGATTCGGAATGGTACATTAGATGGAAGACGGGGTCCCACTAGTAGATTCCAATCAAAGGAAACGACTAGATTGCTTGGAGGAGGGACCGAATAAACAACCAGATGAATCTCTTGAAATGGGGGAATTCCCTCCTATGGTAAAGGAATGGGTAGATTGCCCCCATGTTCATCGGAATCTATGTTAGAAAAAATAATTTGAATGGTCATTCTCATTCTCTTTGGAGACTGTATCGTCTGAAGGTGGACCTTCTGAAGACAAGACTAGGTCGACTGTCGTCTCGACTTGTTGACTTTGGTCTGATGTGGACTCAGAGGGTTTATCTTCAATGGTAGGTGTTTCGACTGACAACAGAGGTATGTTAGTCAGATTTTCAACTTGCGATGGAATTGGCAAGAGTTTCTTGTACCTAGGTGGAAGTCATTGCGGTGAAGCAGGACGGTTATCCAAGACTCTTTTAGCTTCATCTGGAAAAGGACAACGGTGGAGGGCATGATCACCTTCACACAGCTTACAAGGAAATTTAGATCTTCCTTTCTGTCCATTGAATTCATTTTCACTAGTTGATGGTGTACTCTCAACATGATCGATAGAGGTTGAAGACACCCAATTGTGCAAACGGGGAGATCAGTCTCTTAAGATCTACGGGATGCAAGGACAATCTCGATGATAGTGGTCTCCTTTGCAAATGACACATGGAGATTTGGGTTTGGACGATGCAATGTGTGGATTTTTGTTGGACGATGCATGGTTGCCCCCTTGCGCAGCTGGTTTCTTCTTCTTCTTCTCCTTCCCTTTCTTCTTCTTCTCAGCTACTTGGTTTTTAGTGTCACTAGTTTCACCAAGTGAAGAGGAAAAAGGAGAGAGAGAAACAAATGAAGTAGAAGGTGGGGGAGCAACTCCGGTATCATCTAGTTGCTGATTTAATTGCTAAGGAATTACGGTGTTTTGAATGACAGAGGTCGAGAATAGCCATACTAGCAGGCCAATTTTGAGTCTTGGAAGGGACAATGTAGCCATGTATGGAGCACCAATATCTCCCCAAGAAGAGAAAGGATTAGGATTTCCCCCAAGGGGAAATCCTTGATTGGTGGACTCCATTTTCTCAACCTAAGACCAACGAGGGAACAATGATTTTATTCTGAATAAAATAAATTTTATGATGCTTTGACGCAACTCGCTTTTTCAATTTTTAAGAGTCGAGAAAAAGCAAAAGATGACTTTAGTCGCCTTCAATTTTTAATGAGCTTGAAGTGACAAGTGCTCAGATGGATCTTTTCTTTTAAGGAGTCGAAAAGGAATGAAAGTGACTACTCTGAAAATATAGATAGAGGGATTACCAAACCAATCAAAAAACTGCAATATACACATCGGAGGTAAATTAGAGAGAAATTACTGAGGACTTTACGTACGACAGTCAATTTTCCCGAATGCTATGTTCAGTGCATTGCGATTGATAGTGTAGCAAAAATGGCTTCCTAAGGATAAAGGATTGTTGAGTCCCAAACTTACACCTTCCCTACATCCCTTTTTAGCCTTTTTCTCCAGTTACTTGAGCCTCTAAGCTATCAAATCATTGCATAATAGTTTAAAATGAGTATATAAATGGTTTCCTAACTATGTTTTGTGATTGCTATTTAATTTAGATTTTTGTTCAACCAGCTGCGAAATCTGTCACTTTCCGTAGCCAGAATCAGTTTATGCAGTCTTTTTGTTAAAATATATGCTACAGGTGTCCATTGAAGAACTTAGCCACATGGGCAATCCATAAACGACGTGGACATGGAACGTGTCCCCTTGGTTCAGCTAAATCATCCACAGAAGCCCGCGGTCAAGGCCGATCAAACGGTGGTCAACACAAGGAGTTAAGCGGTGGCACGGCTCTGTTTTCAGCACGAGAAGGATTGTGTGGCAAGGTCCTGAGTTTTAGGAGGTGTATTAACACCTATGGACTGCTCATCAACTGAATCCAACAAACCATCTCTTGGATTTACTGCCCATGGCTACCATGTTGCTATAATTCCGGTTCTTGTCTTTTACATGCTTGGCTACCAGCGCAGGCCATGTTAGTTTGTTATGTATTTTCTGCTATAAATAACGCATCTTCATATGCGTATAGCTAGTTAGTTGCTGTGTGTGTAAACTTGACTGTTGTAAGAGCCTTTGAGCCGAGACTTAGTCTCTATTTCATAACTACTTTGCAATATATGAGAAGACACTGATTTTGCGTTCAATTTTGTGATTGGTTCTGATTGACCGAGGGTGCAGAGGGCCCTTGTACACCAAGGTCGTGTAGTTGATGTACAATTTTATGTTTTTCTTCATTTTACGCTCTTGATACCATAGATACTTGCTGTATATATTAACTTGCTCATGGTTTATGTCATTTGCTGTTCATAAGTCTCTTTTATGCTTTTATTTGATTGTCAATTGATCAGTGTTTGCATTTCAGGTTCTAATAGGAAGCCCAGGTAGTACATATAATTTTTGATGACTAATGACATAATGGGATTATCTTGTCCTACTGCTGATTTGTTTTATTGGTTTTAATCCCAGCATTGCTTATTTCTTAGTTTTGCTTTGTTCGTTTCCTTTTCTGCAAGTTAGTGATTAAACTATTCATATCATTCTTCAGTTACCAAATGATGAGGGATTGTAGAGTGAATGTGTAGCTTAATATTAGTTTTATTTCATGCAACTTAGATATCATATCATTCAATTTGTGTATGACTACTTCCTATAGCCAGAGCGAGTCAAATGGTGAGGGGTCAAAAATGAGTTGATGTGATATGATTAGTTTACTTTGCTTTCAGTCTTTAAATTGCTTTGAGTTTCAGTCTTTTCTCTTCTTTATAATAGTAGTAAGGATACTGGGTTCCATAGTCATAGTTCACTGTTTTGTTAATTAAAATCTAGGCACATCTTGATTTCATCATTGTAAAGTTTGAACACCTTTGGAACACTTTGAAGTTTGGAAATTATTCATTGAATACAATTGTCCATATTTGATTACTATAATCACCATCTCACACACCATTTCACATTAGGGAATCAACAAGAAGATAAATCCAAAAAAAATCAAAAACTAAAAGCGACAAAGAAATAAGAAAATGGTTATATTGCATAGATAGTGCACTTCACTTCAACAGTTTACGACTCCCGGATTGACAATTTATATAGCAATTTTGAACACACTAAATTGACCAAACTTTTTGGCGCCGTTGTCGGGGAAGTGAAACTAGGTAGCCAAATTCTTCAAAAAAAATAAAATATAAAATCAAGAAAATTTCAAGGAAGGTAAAAATTGATGATTTCTCAAAGTATGCTCTCCTCTTGCACCTAGTGTGACCTGGAGGATCAGAAAAGAGAGTTATTGATTTAGTAATTTCTTGAGTATGATCTCTTCTTGCACCTTGAGTGATCTGGAAGATCAGAAAGAGAATTATTAACCTGACTTGAAGAAATAAAAATGATATGCATAGAGCAAGAAATTCTAGGGGAAGGTTTATAGCTAGGCCGAGAGTTCAATTTGTACAACTCCATCCACTCCAAGGTATAGGCAAGATACACCTCCAACATCTCCAACTCATACTCCTAGCCTTAGGATCCCTGGAGTTCAAGAGGCAGTAGTTGAATTAGGAGACTCTCCCACACTATCCACCGAATCTGAGTTAGGAAAAGACCATTTCTTTACTTCTATAGGAAAACACATTGTAATTGAAGAAGTTGAATCACCTGAAGAAGAAGAGGGAGAAATTCCTCCTCGTTTGCCATTGATAGAAGAACTAGAGGACTTCGAAATCTCTGAGGAAGCTATCATGACAGAGGAAGTAGTAAATGTATTTGGAGGAGGTAGAGGTAGAGGTAGAGGAGGAGGAAACAATGGAGGAGGTAGAGGTAACAACGGGGGAAACAGGGATGGAGAAAACTCATTTGGATTTCCTATAGTTGATGAGGAATCTCGAACAACAATGAAAAATATCTTACATCTGTCCTCCCAAACTTTTATGGGTTGAGAAGTGAGGACCCTGAAACATTTTTATTTGAGTTTGAAGTCGTGTGCCGAACTTATGATTACCTGGAAGATGCTCAAAAACTCAAGTTGTTTCCTTCAACATTGAAGGGAGCTGCTCTAAAATTGTTCATGGGATTAGTTACTCAATCAATTAGGACTTGGAATGACATGAAACAAACATTTTTGGATAGATACCTGGATTATTGTATGCCCACCAAACATAAGGATGAGGTATTCAAAATGGTACAAAAAGAAGATGAAAACTTGGAGGATCTACTTGAAAGATTTCAATATAACCTCAAAAGAGAAAAAATGAGTAACCTAGATGAATAAAACTTGAAAGCCCTTCTAGTAAAAGCCATTAGAGATGAATGGATAGATATTTTGAATATGATGGGGAAAGGAGATATATCTCAACTTCCACTTCATGATATAGCAGAGCTATGTGTCCATCTCTCAAGGGGAAAATCTAAAACTGGAAAAGGGCCTAGAGATCCTTCTCTCATTAGAGAAAATAAATCTGCAACTGGATCAGTGAGTAGGGCTGAGATTGGCAACATGCTTGATGAGTTCAAAACAGATATTTTAGGGAGTCTTAGTGAGCAACTAGGCACCCTTAAGATACAGAACAAGCAGAAAGCAGAAGCTGAAGCTTTGGCCATCTTTTGTCCAAAATGTAGGAAGAAACACGCTCTGAGGGAATGCCCCTTGGATGCAAAAGTTGTAGAAACATGCGCGATTTTCTCAGAAATCCATGAGACCAAGGATTGTCCTTCAATTCCTGGGCTCAAAGCTATCTTTCAAGAAGACCCAAATTCAATTGAGTCTCTCTGTTTTGTTTCAAGGAAACCTTGGCAGGGGCAACAAAATCAAGGGTTTAATAACCCCATGAACTTTCAACCCCCACCAAGTTGGAATCCTTGGCAACAACCTTGGTCCCAACCTCAAAATCCATTTCAATCATGGGTACAAGGTATGAAAAATCCTTATGGGAGATTTTCTCAATTTTATCAATATCCTTCATTCTTTTCAAAACCAACAAGTTCCATAACCTCCAAATCAGAATCCACAAATTTCATTACCATTTCCACAACAACAACCTTCTCAACAGAATCCAAATTCCCAACTCTTGCTTCCATTCCAACAAAAGAAAAATCAATTATCTTCCCAGCCATTGCCAAATCCAAATAAAAAAAATCCTCAAAATTCTTACATGGTAGAAGGACAACAATTTCCTACATATATGATTGTTCCTCTCAATGATGTACAACTCAGATCTGGTAGAGTCTTAGACAAGCCTTCTACAGATACTCAAAAGCAAAGCATTTCTGAGGAAGAATCTCTTAAAGCCAATAAAGGTTCTGAAGCATCTCTTCAAAACCCAAGCACTCAAGAAGAAAAAGAAAAATAATCAACCCCCACAACTCCTATAGTCAAGCAACCTGCATCTTCATCCACACCTCCTTTTCCTGAAAGATTACAAATTGACAAAGGGGTGGAAAAACAAATCTTGTTGTCGGACTATGATTTTCTAGATGAATTGAAGAATGTCTGTATCAAGATTCCCTTGTTACAAGCCATTAGAGAGATTCCTATTCTACCAAAAACAATAAAGGAGTTGAGTCTTAAAAGACCAGGAAGGAAGTCTAGAGATACAAGAAGAATCCACCTGGTAGGAAAAATTGCAGAGATCATGATGGGAAAAATTACTATGCAGAAGTATGTAGATCTCGGTAGTCCAATTGTCAAAACACATATCAATGGGGTAGAAATTCCAAATACTTTGATTGATTTAGGGGCTGCTATCAACATTATGAGTAGATAGACTATGGA
>APFE031005460.1:0-29703 GCA_000404065.3 Pinus taeda | reverse complement strand
CTAAGACTCCTTGGTATGCAGATATTGCTAACTATTTGGTTACAGGAAAAATGCCTCCACATCTATTTCCTGGTGAAAAAAGAAAAATTATTCAGGAGAGTTCAAAATATTCATGGATTTCTAATGAATTGTTTAAACCAGGGCCAGATTGTGTGATCAGAAGATGTGTTCAGGAAGATGAAATGCCTGACATCCTCAAGGCATGTCATGATGAGCCATGCGGTGGACACTTTGCTGACAAAAGGACAGCCTATAAAATCCTTTCTTTAGGACATTATTGGCCTTCCCTTTTCAAGGACACAAATGAATATGTCAGAAGGTGTGACAGCTGCCAAAGAGTAGGGAAACCGACTCTTTCAAATGAAATGCCATTACAACCTCAGATACTCATGACCCATTAATCCACCATCTAAGCAAAAGAAGTATATATTGGTATGCACTGATTATGTCACTAAATGGGTAGAAGCCAAAGCATTACTTTCTGCTACTGAAAATTCAATTGTTAACTTTCTTTATGAGGATATTTTTACTCGCTTTGGTGTCCCAAGAGAAATTGTGACAGATCAGGGAAGTCAATTTACATCCAACATGATGGAGAAGCTGATGGAAGAATACAAGATCAAGCACAAAAAATCTACTCCTTACCATCCGCAAGGAAATGGCCAAGTGGATTCTACAAACAAAGTCATTGAAAGTATCATCACCAAGACTGTTCATCTACATAGAAGAGATTGGGCTGAAAGGCTTCCTCAAGCCTTATGGGCCTTTAGAACTACATGGAGGAATACAACAAGACATTCTCCTTATGAACTTGTTTATGGGAAAGAAGTCCTGCTCCCCATTGAATTTCAAGTTAAAACTTTCAAGATGGCAGTTTAGTTGGGGATAGACTTATCAGAAGCTCAAAAACACATAATGGAGCAGTTGAATGAACTAGATGAGATTAGACAAGAAGCAATTTTAAGAACTGATTTAGTTCAACATCAAAGAGGTAAGTGGCATGACAGATATATCAAAGAGAAAAAGTTTCAAGAGGGATATTGGGCACTACTATTTGATTCCAAGTTTAAAGACTTCAAAGGAAAATTTCAGACTCATTGGCTTGGGCCATATGAGATCGACAAAGTCTTTAACAATGGAGCGGTAAGAATCAAGACCATTGATGAATTTCAAACTCCTCTTATTTTGAATGGCCATAGATTAAAGATTTATCATAAGCCACTCTCAAAAGAATAATTTGTCAAAATGTTTCAAGAGAATTCTGCAATAAGGTTGGTGAAGAAGAATCCTTCTTCCCCACCAACCTAGCCTTTGTTCCTTTCTGTTAAAAAAAGAAAGAAAAAAAAGAGAGAAAAAAAAAGTTGTATAAGCCTGAAAACCAATCTCTGATTGGTAGTCTTATACAGAAAATGTAGAGTGAAAATTAGGGACACCTGACACTCTATATTTTCCAAAAAAAAAATCTTCCTTTCTTTATCATTTCCATTTTCACTCCACTCACTTCATCTCACTTCATTTCATTTCCATTTTCACTCCACTCACTTCATTTCACTCCATCTCATCCATTTCATTCCATCAATAAAATTTCTTTTCTCATGATCATTTCCATTCAGATAGTTATTGTTTAACTATCTTTGTTTAGCTAAGTGGTTGCTATGCCAAGTTTCCGCAGCCGGAATCAGTTTCTGCAGCCAGAAGCAGTTTCCGTAGCCACCACTCTGTTTTTCAAATTTACAGTCAAGGTGTTAGTGCAATAAAATAAAAATGTAGGTATGACCAAGCATGAAGACATGGATATGGAGCATCTACAGGCATCAACAGGGAGCAATTGAGTCAGGGCTACTGGACAACAAAGACAAGGATTCTAAAGGTATGATCAAAAATTTATTTCAAATAGCAATTAAAGGCACAAATTTGCATAATTATTGAACCATTAAAGCTCACTATGTGCAATGATTATTATGATAGCTCCACTACCATTCCACGACCTCACTCCATAAAATCATACATTTACTCCCTAAACGGTCTCATGATTATTTTTCGGGTTCAACTCATAGATGAACTACACTCCCGCACTCCACTTATATTCATGAGACGTGACCTATGTGAATACGGCTCCTCTCCACTGTACCTTTTGCAGTCATTTTATCAACGTGTAATGTCTCACGCAGCCGTTTAATTCAAAATTCCGATGCCATTTCACTTGTGTTAAAGCTGCACTTCATTAGCATATGCCTCCATTCTATCTCGGCTGCTCATCCCCTGTTCCGCTTACAACTCCTGAACATCCCAATTCCCGTATCCATTTTCCATTTCGGCCATCGTTCTTCCACAAAAAGAACCGTCTTACCTCTGATAAAACCCTCATACAATATGCAGTTGAATTTTAGAGAAGAATTTTTAACAAAGGAAGATGGAACGACTACTAAGGGCAGAGCCGGAAGGGCTTAAATTTTTAGAAGGGTACCCTCAAGCAAAGGAATTGCTGAAGAAAGCTAAATGGCTCCATTTCATCCAGAAATTTAAAGGCCATAATAAGGAAGTCACGAAAGCCTTTGCAAGGTCTTTCAATGACCAGGTGGTGGAGATTGGAGACCTGAAATTCATGGTCACTGAAGCCTCAATTGCAGCAGCTATAGATTTGCCCCAGGAAGGTGAGCGTTGGTTTAAAAAAAAAAGTCTGGATGAGCAAGCATGGAGAGTCATATTGCATAACCCAGGTATGGACATTACTGTATTTACAAGAGGGATTCCTGTTAATGCACTGAAAGAAGAATGGGCAGGCCTACTATTAATCATTCAAAAATTTATTACTTGTGAGGGCCAGTTTGGTACGATGTACATGTATCACACTAGGCTCTTGATGAACTTTCTAGAAAAACAAGCTCTTAATTTGCCCTATTTCTTACTGTTGAGTTTGAAAAAGATGAGTAATACAGTCCAAAAGAACATAGGAGATATAGAGCCTCATTTATATCACCATGGACTCGTGAGGATTCTAGTTGAAGAGAAGTTGAAAAGAAACAAAGATACTTGGGAGAGGTTTCTAGTGAGAAATTATTTTCAAGAACAATCTGAAGCCCCGGGAAGCAGTACACCAAAGGCACCGAGAAAGAGTAGGAGAAAAGGAAAAAATGTCATAATCCAAGACTCTACTATTGATAAAACTAAAGAAACTGTTCAAAAAGAAAAGGAAGAAAGAATTAAGGACAAAAAGCAAAGAAAGTTGAAGGGAAAGAGGAACTTACAAGATGTTTACCAATCACCAAAACCATTTACAGAGGAAGACTATCAAGTGCTATCTAAGAGACTAGTGCACCTCCAAAAACAAGCTGCCACAGCTAAGAAGGAAGAAAAAGGGAAACAAATTATGGAAGAGGAAAGTACTAGCCCATAGTACTTAAGAAGGAGCAGCAGACTCAAAGGAAAGTGGAGGAGAACACAAGTAAAAGGACCCCACTTCATTGACTCTGGTGGGGAAACACCTGAGAAACCTCAAGCGGGCCACAATCCACCTCATCCTCTGCCTGATATTGAAGCCAACCCTTTTGATGTTGATGAAAGCCCTTCTCGGCCAGAACTAGAAGACAGTCCTCCCCCTCAACAAGAATTTGAAGCCAACCCGAGGAAAACACCTGAAATTGATCCAAAACAAAAAGAGGTATATGACTAACTCGAATCTTTAGAGAAGACAGCTGCAGGCCTGAGCACACCATGCATTCTTCCTCACATGACACAAGATGCACAGGTTCAAGCTTTGAAACAAGAAGTGTTTGAATTGGAAGTTATAAACAGGCAAATCAAATAAGAAAACAAGGCATTAAAAGAGCAAAGCAAAGTGGCCAAAATTATTCATGATAATACCATGTTGCATATGGGTTTGTGGCAGAAGAAGAACAAGAAACTAAAGAAAAAGTGCAGAAAGTTGAGCAGGGAATTAATCAATCTCAAGTTCAGATGTTTGATAAGGAAACCCAGGATGGTGGTAGCACCAAGAAAGAAGAGGAGAGGACTGGATGTATTAGCAGAGGCTTCAGAATATAGAGACTAAAGGGAGATGACTAAATTTTAGTTGCATGAGGACATGCAACACCTTCACAGTGGGGGTATGTTGAGTCCCAAACTTACACCTTCCATACATCCCCTTTTAGCCTTTTTCTCCAGTTACCTGAACCTCTAAGCTATCAAATCATTGCATAATACTTTAAAATGAGTATATAAATGGTTTGCTAACTATGTTTTGTGATTGCTGTTTGATTTAGATTTTTGTTCAACCAGCTGCGGAATCTGTCACTTTCCGCAGCCAGAATCAGTTTCTGCAGCCTTTTTGTTAAACTGCATGCTACAGGTGTCCATTGAAGAACTTAGCCACATGGGCAAGCCATAAAGGACGTGGACATGGAACGTGTCCCCTTGGTTCAGCTAAATCATCCATAGAAGCCCACGGTCAAGGCCGGTCAAATGCTGGTCAACACAAGGAGTTAAGCGGTGGCACGGCTCTATTTTCAGCACGAGAAGGATTGCGTGGAAAGTTCCTGAGTTTTAGGAGGTGTATTAACACCTAGGGACTGCTCATCGATCGAATCCAACAAACCATCTCTTGGATTTACTGCCCACGGCTACCATGCTGCTATAATTTTGGTTCTTGTCTTTTATGTGCTTGGCTACCAGCGCAGGCCATGTTAGTTTGTTATGTATTTTATGCTATAAATAACACATCTTCATATGTGTATAGCTAGTTAGTTGTTGTGTGTGTAAACTTGACTGTTGTAAGAGCCTTTGAGCCGAGACTTAGTCTCTATTTCATAACTACTTTGCAATATATGAGAAGACACTGATTTTGTGTTCAATTTCGTGATTGGTTCTGATTGACCGAGGGTGCAGAGGGCCCCTGTACACCAAGGTCCTGTAGTTGATGTATAGTTTTATGTTTTTCTTCATTTTACGCTCTTGATACCATAGATACTTGTTATATATATTAACTTGCTCATGGTTTATGTCATTTGCTATTCATAAGTCTCTTTTATGCTTTTATTTGATTGTCAACTGATCAATGTTTGCATTTCAGGTTCTAATAGGAAGCCCGGGCAGTACATATAATTTTTGATGACTAATGACATAATGGGATTATCTTGTCCTACTGCTGATTTGTTTTATTAGTTTTAATTCCGGCATTGCTTATTTCTTAGTTTTGCTTTGTTCATTTCCTTTTCTGCAAGTTAGTGATTAGACTATTCATATCATTCTTCAGTTACCAAATGATGAGGGATTGTAGAGTGAATGTGTAGCTTAATATTAGTTTTATTTCATGCAACTTAGATATCAGATCATTCAATTTGTGTATGACTACTTCCTATAGCCAGAGCGAGTCAAATGGTGAGGTGTCAAAAACGAATTGATGTGATATGATTAGTTTATTTTTCTTTCAGTCTTTAAATTGCTTTGAGTTCAGTCTTTTCTCTTCTTTTAATAGCAACAAGGATACTAGGTTCCATAGTCATAGTTCACTGTTTTGTTAATTAAAATCTAGGCACATCTTGATTTCATCATTGTAAAGTCTGAACACCTTTGGAACACTTTGAAGTTTGGAAATTATTCATTGAATACAATTGTCCATATTTGATTACTAGAATCACTATCTCACACACCATTTCACATTAGGGAATCAACAAGAAGATAAATCCAACAACAAATCAAAAACTAAAAACGACAAAGAAATAAGAAAATGGTTATCTTGCATAGATAATGCACTTCACTTCAACAGTTTACGACTCCCGGATTGACAATTTATATAGCAATTTAGAACACACTAAATTGACCAAACAAGGATATCAGCCTATTGTGGTCTCCCAATATATACTTAATGGTACGTGGGAGCATAAGTCTGTACTGGCACTTGTCGTATCAAAGAGGAGGAATCACCCTACCTACGATGAAAATGATAGTTACCAGGCTTTACGATGTCGGAATACGTCTCTAGCCTAGACTTATATATGTTGTGCATTAGGTTCCAAAGTGTTTTTATGTTCATTGAGGTTTATTTACCAATTGATCTTTCTTAAGAAGTTTTCCTTTCAAGGTTCACTGCGTGATGTGGATGTACAATTCCTAAATATGCAATCTAAAGGATAAACAGTCGTTTATTTTCTTTTAGCAATGAAAAATCCTAGCTACTAAGGAAAGAAGAGTAAAATTCTTTCAACATAGAGTAGAGAGCACACACTAAATGCACTTTTTCTAAATCAATTTCCGCATGTAGTCTAAATGCAAATGCACATGCATGTATTTGTTTTTTCAGTTTCCTTAATGTGAGAATGCCAAAAAGAAAACTAAGTATAGATCTAAACTACTTTCCTCAAAGCGACACTTTAGCAATTTCTTTTCAAAAAACGAAAGGAAGACTAAGACGACACTTTCACTTTTGAATGGAAAACTTCTTTTGACACTTCAAAGAATTGAAAATTCAAATCAAATACAATGGCAAAAGTACAATCGATTATCTAAAAGAGGAAGACTTTACGACACTCTTTTTCTTGACTGAAAATGATAGTTGCGACACTTTCAAATCAAAAGATGATAGTTCGATTAAGCTAACTTTTGCAAAGGAGGATTGTAGATGACGAAAAATACATAAAAAACATTAGAAATTCCTTATCAATGGAGGTTGAATAATGTGAAGGAAGAATGTTTTCTCAGTGATATACTGATCATAGACTGCAAAACTATTGAATAGAGCTGAAAACAATGAAGAACAAAACCAAAATATGGAGAGAGAAACAGTCTCATTCAATCATTGCACCTGTCCTTAAGGGAAACAGGGATGCATCTCACCTGCAACACATGGGAGGTGCGATGCATCCAGGCTGCCAATGAGAGACAGTGCGATGGTCTAGGGATGAGACTGAGCTTGGTTTTCACCCACAGTTTGCAGCTAAGTTCAGGGATTTAGGATGAGCTTATGATAGGCAGTAAACACAAAGTATAGAGGTATGATCTAATGAGGTTATTGAGCTACCACCAGGGCACTTAGGATGTTTACGAGTCAGATGTTCAGTTCATAAACCAACTCGGAGATTGACTGAAGTAGCGTTGATCTACTTTGCAGTTGCATAGCAAAAGTAGTTCGAAGGCTAGCTGGCTTAACTTCAGGCTCCGTCTGTAGTTTATAAAGCAAACAATAGTAACAAACAAAAAAAATATTCGCTCCCCAGTGGAGTCGCCATTTTGTTTCTGAGAAAACTAGTGTCTACTCAGATTTGCTAGTCGCACTAAGACGGGTGGCTATCTTAGAAACAAACAATTCAAAGTAACTTGTGTTTTCATTTATGAGAGATAGATGAGAGCGAAGCAGAGAGCACCAACCTTAGTCTTTCGCTTGGCTCCTTGCTTGTTTCCTCTCTCCTTTGATAGAGCTTTTGCCACTCCTTTCTCACTTGTCTCGCTTCAAATAACACCTATAGAGTCAAAGCAACAAAATACCATCAAAGCATAGAGATCTATAACCATAAACAATGTAGAATCAGATGGACATTAACCATACAAATGCATACACAAATACAAGATTCATAAATATACAAGTATATGGAGGAAAACTCAAATAGCTTTACTGATAGAAGTAGTAGAAGAGAGGATTACAACCCAGCTGTCTGATCCAGTGCCATCCTCCCAGCATGAAAGCCATTTTCACCTCATGAAAAGCTAAATCACCCAACAATACAATGCTTTACAGAGAAACCAACAACACTTCCTTACAAAACACAAAATTCCAGCCTCTCAATCTCTAGGATGAGGGATCCATATATAGATATTTGCAAGGGGGTGAGTCAGCTTCTAGGATTTTGATTAGTGTCATTTCACTGATAGTTCTTGGTTCCACTTGGAGATTTCATGATCTCTTACTCATCCTTGGGCGAATTCAGAGAGGCAGGTGTCATATGAGCAATTTCTAGAAGATTCTCTGAGTTTCCACCTAACAAACTGCCTCTGCCATTTGTCTTCTCTCGCTCATTGCACCCTATAGAAGGGATTTTCAGTATGCATCACACCTCTTGTGTGTAACAGGTGAGATGCATCGCACCCTCAGCATGGAGCAGTCTGTATGGTCCAGTTTTGACCAGTTCTGAGCAGTTTTTCAGGGAGAACTTCTGGGAAATGATGTAATCAGTTGACCTTGATCTTTAGAAGCCCTTGGTTTATGGACATATGTGATTGGGGTTGTAGTGCCAAAATATGTCTATAACAAACCTCCTCGCCGTTATCCACTGACAATTGAAACAACATCCTCTGTGACAGAAATATCGAGCCCACAGACTCTAGAATGATTTCCTTCTAGGTTTAACACAAATTCCACTGTGACGACTTCATCAAATCCTTGTAGCCTCTCAAAATACACATGCCACCCTGCATCCAAGAAGACTTGCCAAACATCTCCATTGCATCAAACCTGCTCTGTACTCTCTGGTCCATGTCTCACGACTTGTCCACCCATTCTAGAATGGCTCTATAACAACACTTCAGAGTAACAACATACTGTCGAGAAGGAGTGCTAGCAGGTAGATTTGTAGTGAGAGCTGTGATAGTGATGGGGTGCAGTGAGAGTGAAAACCGAGAGGATAATGACGAAATATGGAAAAATCATGGTGGATAATGGATGATAATGGATGGTAATAATGGTAATTACTTCACAACATTGGAAAGGACTATTCATTAATATAATAGTACAAACTTCAAGTCCTGATGTATATGGGTATCATGCGAAGTATGTTGGAAAATCATGGAGTGAATGCGCTTAGCACAAGGTTTAATAAAAATAATAATAAGTCATTATTATAGCATCTTTTCACTTATTATATTACCTCCCCCCAACTAAGGGATGACCTTTCGTGGTCATATTGAGTCATGTCACATGAATTATTAATCAAATTGACAAAGTCAATCGGGGACATACCTCGCAACTTACGTTGATGGAGTAACTACAATAGAGGAGTAAGAGCATCGGAGGGAGTAACAACATTGGGTGAGTAACAACACTAGAGGAGTAACAACACTGGAATATCTAGACGAAATCGCGATGGAGTAACAACACCGATGGAGTAACAGCATCAGAGGAGTAACAACACTGGAATAATTACATGAAATCATCATCGCAATGGAGTAACAACGCCAGAGGAGTAACAACACCAGTGAAGTACTTAGCCAAAATCACCATGATCAGAGTAACAACACCAATGAAGTACTTAGACAAAATTGGCATCACCAGAGTAACAACATCGGAGGAATATCAACACTAGTGAAGTACTTAGACAAAATTTCCATCATCAGAGTAGCAACACTAGAGGAGTAACAGTGCCAGTGAGGTACTTGTAAGAAAAATTTTGATAGAGTAGTAACAACATTTTATTACACACACACACACACACACATATTATATTTTAAATTAGGGGTGCAGAGGAGGAATTACCTGCACTAATAAATTCAAAACTAGAGTTATTAGAGAGATATTTAATAAAGGAGTCCCTTGAAGCTGGACGGTGATATAATCTGAGGCGATTTCCATTCACGATCAAAGGAGTATGTGCCTCATCAATTGTGATAAGTCTAATAGCCCCATTATTGAACACCGTGTCAACTTCATATGGTCTCATCCACCTGGAGCAAAGTTTTTCCTTAAAATCCTTGAACTGGGAATCATAGAGTAATGCCCAATCTCCTCTTTGAAACACCTTTTTCTTAATGAATTTATTGTGCCATTTAGTTTTATGCTGCTAGATTGCAGCAGTATTCTAGACAACTACGAAATTAATTTCATCCAACTCATTCAATTGTTCCAATCACGGTTTTTGGGCTTCTGAAAGATCTAAACCTACTTCAAGGGCTATCATGAGCATATTAATTTCGAATTCCACTAGAAACAAAGGGGATTTCCCATAGACAATCTCATATGGTGAAAACCCTGTTGTGTTCTGCCATGTTGTTTTATATGCCCACAGTGCCTCAGGAAGTTTTTCAGCCCAATTTCGGCAATGGTTCACTATAGTATTTGTAGTAATATTCTCTAGTACCCTGTTTGTGCTTTCGACTTGACCATTCACCTGAGGGTGATATGGAGATGTTACCCTATGCTTGATTCCATATTTCTTCACGAGTACTGCTATCAGATGTGGTGTAAATTGTGCCCCTCCATCTGAAACTATCTCTCTAGGAGCTCTTTACCATGCAATAATTTCTTCAAATAAAAAGTCTGAGACAACCCATTCTGCTGCTTTCAAAACAACCTTGGCCTCTACTCACTTTGTTATGTAATCCGTGCAAACCAGAATGTGAACTTTCTGCTGTGAAGGTGGATTAAATGGCCCAACAAAATTGATAGCCCATTTTTCAAAGACCTTAAGAGCTAGTTGGGGCTGTAACATAATTTCATCTGCCCAAACAGGCTGACCCATCCACTGGAAACTATCACACCCTCTAACATATTTCCTTGGATCACAAAAATAGAAGTTCAATAGTATCCCATTTGTAACACCTTATGAACTGTCCTCTTATCTGAAAAATGTCCCCGAAAATGTCCACTTATGCAGCTTCGAGTTTGTTGATCAGATCTTGTGTAAAATAAATATCCCTCTATCCATGAATAAAAAGAACTGTGATGGATAATCCTTCACTGTTCTCTATAAGAAAAGTGTTGGGGCATCTTTCCTGTAGCAAGAAAGTTAGCAATATCTGCATACCACGGAGTGTGAGTAGAAATTGAAAAAAGATGTTCATCTGGAAAACTATCCTCTACAGGTGTACCTTCATCACTAGTATCCATCCTAGACAAGAAATCTGTGACTATGTTATCTTTCCCTGGTTTGTCTACAATGGTAATATCAAACACCTGAATTAACAATAACCATCTTGTAACATGACTAGGAGTTATTGGTTTGTTCATCAGATACCTGATAGTTGTATGATCAATGTGCACAAAAGTAGGATCCTCAGTGATATAATGCCAAAATTTATTAACAACATAAATGACATCCAAGAACTCCTTTTTAGTTACCATATAATTTAATTCAGTAGGGGTCAAATTCTTATTGTCATAGTAAATTTCATACGACTTCTTGTCCTTCTGCTGCCCCAAAACTGCGTCATTTGGACTAGAAGTCTGGGACCATGAAGAATTTGGACTAGATTGAGGATATTAGGGTTGCCAAGGCATTGGATATTGGTAAGACCACATCCAAGAAGGTAAAAAAGGTACAGACCGCTGACCAAAACTCATATTATAAAAATATTGAGATGGGTCTTGAGGCATACCTTGATTCATATTCGACAGTCATGGTTGCTATGGTTTCCTTGATCCCATAAAATAAAGTTGTTCTACCTCTTCATTTGTTGCCTGAAAGACTGCCTTCAATCTAGGAAGAGACATGCAAGTGCTCGTGGAATGAATATGTCACATATCGCACAAGTCTCCATAAAATTTAACGAACATTCCTTCAACATGTACTTCTTCTTGCATTGAGGGAAGAAAATAAACATTGCCTTATCTTCTTCCATCTACTTTTGCTTCGTCTGCAACACATCTAATTACGATGATAATGTGCTCAAGATATCAGTTCTCAATTTGTCAAATATATTCCCAATTTTAGCCTTTGTACCTCCACTGGTGGAAGTTTTGAGAGTTCGGATTCCCCACCTCTGTCTCATAGCCCCTCGTGAACACTTGATGCATAATTCACAAATGGTATCAAATTCCTCCTTTGATATATCTCTTTTCCCTACTACGTTCAATAGCTCTAGAGATTCCTCCCTCAGTGCCTTGAGGAAAATGATCTTCAAGATATTCTCATCCAAGTCACTGTGGCTGGATCTCTACAGACTATATTGAAAATGTGTTGGACACCTAATCCTCAATGGGTTAGTGTGGAAGCCGAATAGACAAAAGGAGTCCAAGAGACCTTGGGATGTGAAACCCAACAGTCACAAAATGTACTATAAATGTAAATCATTTGTTAATAAAAATGTACTCTCATGCTTTATCCTTCACATTATTCTTGTTTCCCATGTGTGTTTAACATGGTATTAGTGCAGGCGTATTCCTGCCCTGCGTAATATATTTGAGCCAATTGTTTTATGGCCTTTATGTGCAAATCATTTCTGCCATCTCTTATGAATATTTTCTTAGCAAAATTCTCGTTGCCACCTCTGTCTATTAGATCTGCTACTTACATGCACCAAGCCATTTCATCTAATTATGTCTTTGCCATTTCGAATCTGCTCAGTGGTAATAATCTACTCTCTGAGTGATAATATGGGTAACGTTTGGTATTCCCATTGAATACCTAATCCTGCTCCTGTAGTGCTGTCAGCATTCCATTAGCATTCCTTTGCCAGTAGCTTTACTTGGCCGGAGATTTCAGTGAATTTTGATTTTGTAACTATCGAAAAAGGCTCTCATCGTGATTATAATGTTGTTGCTAAAGAAAATGGCGGTCCTCTCGTTGTGAGCATGTTGCCATCGCCATTTCCCAAGTCTCCTACTGATTCATGGCTCTGGTGAGCAATGCCTTTAGTCATTGCCTCTAATTCCATGAATCATCGCCATTAAATCGAGGACTTCGTGGAGCAACAGAAACGTGTCCAGATGAAGTCGATGCCACGTGGGAAGGCATGCGATATATCAAAATATCACAGCATGGAAGATTTTTGCATTAAAAAAAACAAATCGAAGATTGCGAAGATAATTGAAGCCTAGTCATTTTCTACTTCCTGGACATTGTATCAATTCTGCAGAAAATTGGACCATTATCACGTGCGTTCGAAATCTTACAATCGGCCTCCAAAGATTGTGAGAAGTCAAGAGCATTTAAGGAGTTTTATTGGGAATGCAATGAATATGTCACATTTCGATGGTAAGAGACCTTTAGAATATTCATTATGTGCTTGATTTTCATTTATTATCTAATGGGCATGGAATGTAAGGTTATGGCAATGTGTATTTCAATACAAATGTACCAGTTTCCACTATTCAGAAATTTACCTGGATTTAACCACCTGCAGGGAAATTGGGTTTGAATAAATCAATAAGATCTGCAATGTGTCAACAATTTGTTTATTAGAGATACCATTGAAGAAATTTACCTTCTTTGTCGTGGGCGAGAAGCTTTCGAAAGGAGAAAGGAGATCGTATCAATGGTCATCGACTCCGGTCCTTCTACTTACTGATTTGTTAATTGTAAACAACGGTTCGATCCCTCTAAGGATGAATTTAATGATGAACCCAGTGGAATTGGTGGGTTCTACATGGAATCCTTGAGATCATTGCACATTGACTGAAGATGATCAAAGAAGCTACGAAGCTTGTCTACTATATCTAATATGAGGTGATTAATTCACTTGTTGTAACAGGGATTCAGTTGTATGGTTGAAAATTTACCAGCAAGGAGATTTAAAGATTATATGTGAACGCTCCCTGGGGTGCACTGAGGCTGAATTAAGTCCGTCTGCATTTGAGAGGCACGCTGGACGTGAAAATGCAAGAAAATGGAAAAACAATATTTGGATTATCATTGGTGGTCAAAAATTCCCATTTTCAAAGACCATGCTACTGAAATATTAGAGTAATGGACCAAGGAACAGTAGAGGCCACCCGAAAGGTCATAACAAGAAATCTTGTCACAGTGATGAATTTTTCTGTTGCAGAAAATGCAAAAAAGAATGCAGATTAAGGCTGAGATCCAAAGAGGAATGCCGCATTTATCATGATGCTTGTAGAAATCCGAGTTGGGAGTGTGCTGATCTGCATTATGACAAAATCACTTGTGAAGAGGATGAGGAGAGAGTGAGCCGCAAAGCACACAGAGGATGTACAAATGTTGCTGTTGGTAAATCAGCCTCACCACTATGCAGTGAAATTGTTCCCTTCAATTCCTCCTTCAGAATGCTAATGCAGTTCTCAGAACGTACAGTGTGATGTACGAAGCCAAAAAAAAAGCATTTGATAATCTATGTGCAGAGATGCCAAATGATCAAGAGCTGACAGAGGTATTATAATTTTGTCACCAGTTTCCAGCTGAGGCTTATCAATAAAAGAAGCCAGAACAACGGAATTTTCATCTATATTCCTAAGCTATCAGCGATCGTGTCGAAGCATAATGTTGGGTATGGTACATTGATGTGCTTAAACAATGGCTATTTCTATGAGATGATTAAATTCATTTTCTAAACGCTGGTCCATCTACTTGTTTCTTGCATATAATACCTGGTTCAGTTGCTCATGTCTCATGGTCCAGTGTCCTGCTTCTGCTGGTGCGTATGACCTCTGGTTAGTATGCTTTGAAGGAAGCAGTGTATGGTATGAAAGAAAAGGTTGAATGTTGAAGCTTTATTCCAACATTGTTTTTTGAGTTATTTGAAACAAACAAGTTTTAAAATCGTAAGAGATCCATTTCAGAAATCCATCGCTACAGCGCATTTTTTCTCTTAATATTTGGATCTTGCACCACTCTTACATTTGGTGTTTGTGCCAGTCTTTCTGTAACATTCAAATACATCTTATTTAGCAATTCTTTATTTGGTTTTGAGAGTACATTTGGATTCAAGAATTTAAACCTTTGGAAAATGGCTAGATTTGATGATGCATTAGAGTTGCTAAATGCACTAATACATTCCATTATTGGTGGGATCGTAAATGTCAGCAAAGACACTCTCTATGACATTCAAACCTGCCTCCATAATGCACATGAAAATATCGATTTTTTATAGCTTGAATCACAACTACAACAAGAAGCCCTACATCAAAATAGACATCATTCTAAACCTATTTCTATTCAGAACATTGAGACAGCCACCCATCAACGACAAGTCAATATTGTTGAAATTCATTCAGAGCCAGTGCCCAATAAAGCAACAATTGTACATGCAGATGCAGAAACTCAGTCTGCACTTCCCAAGCCCATCATCAGACCTTGGGAACAACTTGTCCACAACAAGCACATAACTGGTCTTGGATATGACAAGGACTTGTCCTTTCATATTCCAGACTACTTAAAGCCAATTCAATTTCAAACTACTGGGTTTCTTGAGGATGATTCATCTTCACCTATTCTTCATGATAGTTCACCTTCAGTTGTTCCAGATTCTACCCCTCCTCCACAACAACAGCAACAACAACAGATTGTGAAATGCCAACACTGTGACCGAGTTGGCCATCTGAAAGATCACTGTTTTGATCTTCATCCATGTAAGCACTGTCATAAAACGTTTCATTCTTCAAACAGATGCTTCAGAAACAAACCTCCTGCAAGATCAAAGATTCATCTTTTATGGATCGCTTCTTGGCAATGGGCATCAACGACCAAGAAGATATTCCAGTCACATGTCAGAACTTGTTCTAGTCTAGTATTGAACAGTCTTGTAGTTGAGTTTTCTCCATCATCTCACCTTGTATCTGACAGGGGGGGAAATGATGGTCATCTACAAGCTTCAAAGCCACATCAAGCGAGCCTGAGCCACAACCTACTACACCAGTTTCAGAGTTGTATCCAGAGACAAAGATGCCCCTAAACATGCCTTCAGTTAGTAATCTAGGACACTTCCTTTAGCAGAAGACTTCAACTTCTTGCCAGTTTCAGAAGAATTCCAGGAACAAAATTGAGAACACTTCCTCTAGCAGAAGACTTCATCTTCTCGCCAGTTTTGGAAGAGTTCCAGGAATTGCATTAAGCATTCCAGAGTTGTTGGTCATCCTTAAACCATTATAGGTTGAGACTTCCCTTTCAGGTTGAAGTTCTCCCTTTTATGCAGGGTGAGACCTCTCTTTCATGGTTGAAGGTTTCCCTCTTCAAAACAATAGGAGCACTTCCTCTAGCATAAGGCTTCAGCTTCTTGCTAGTTTTGGAAGGGTTCCAGGAACTGCACTAAGCGTTCTAGTGTTGGTGGTCATCCTTAAACCACCGCCATTTATACCAACATTTCAGAGAGGACATTCAGCTTAGTGCTACCATGCATTTTTTCATATTTCATATTACAACTCTCTTCTTGGACTCATACATAACCCTTCAGATTAAGGGGGGGAATGTTGGACACCTAATCCTCAATGGGTTAGTGTGGAAGTCGAATAGACAAAAGGAGTCCAAGAGACCTTGGGATGTGAAACCCAATGGTCACAACATATACTATAAATGTAAATCATTTTTTAATAAAAATGTACTCTCATGCTTTATCCTTCACATTATTCTTGTTTTCCATCTGCGTTTAACAAAACATTCCACAAAATCTTCCATATTCTCATCCTCTTTTTGCATAATCTTAAAAATTTATTCCTTTACATCCTGGGATTTGCAACAGTCCTGATATTTCTCAAGGAAAATCATCTTCATATCATCCCATGTACCAATAAATTTTCCTCCCAAACCCATAAACCATCTTGAAGTTGTACCTTTCAAAGTAGCGGGATATATCTTCAATTTCCGAGCATCGAAAATGTAATCATAGCCCTGAAAAACAACGTCGAATTTAGAAAGGAATGTGTCTAGATCCTCAGAATTAAGACCATGGAAATTATGTAGTGTTGTCAAAGAAATATTCTTCATAGGTGCATCACCTCTGATATCTCCAATACGAAATTCAATTGAAGAAGTTGCAGGAGCCATGAATATCTGCCAATACTCACTTGCAATTTCAACGAGTTCTGGCTTTGGTTGTTCTATAACAGGTGATGGAAGTTGTTTAACATCACTCCCTTGATCAAATGGTGCAAATAATTCCCTCAAATCTTCTTCCTCTGAACTTGCAATATGCAGTTCCTCAGATCCTCTACTTGCTACTTCTTCTTCCCTGAATTTCATTTCTGCTATTGAAGGAGGTTCTAGTTGTGAAACTGATTGTCCTCCAAATCTTACCCTAACAACAGGCGTGATAATGCTCTAGACTCAGCCTTGAGATAATCTCTTCGATGTAAGTTTTTCTTCCCAAATCAACCCCTTTTCTTTTCAGGGGTCTCCCTTTTCCCCTTTTATTGGTGTCTATGTTCATACAATCAGGAAATAAAAGGAAAACATATAAAAAAAGTAAAAGATCAAAACCTGGAGTAGGATAAGAACTTCCTTCCCCAGGATGAGAGAGTGGCCCCTAAAGAACACAAAAGAAAGAAAATATTAAAATCACAAAAATCAATCTCAGGACCTGAAATAGGGTGAAAAGATAAAACTTCCCTTCCCAAGACGAGAGAAAAATACTTATGAAAATATAACAAAGCAATCTAAAGCTTCAGACCTTGATAAAGGTGATAAAAACTTACTTCCCCCGGATGAGAGAATAATCCTACAAAAACAAGAAAAGGAAGGAACCAAACAACCAAATGATCTAATACTCAGGACCTAGAGCAAGGTGTAAGCTTCCTTCCCTAGGACGAGAGATCAATCCTATGGACAATGCTGGTTGTACTTTCACGCCTTTGATAGCCTCCTCGACAATGGCACCAAAATGTTGGTGTCCAAGTATCAATCATGCAATTCACCCAATCCAAATTTAATTGTCAACCCGGGGTTCTATTAGTTGTTTCAAGACTATCGTGCATTGTATGTGCAGGCTGCAGTTTCCCTACCCAGCATTAAACATTAACTATAAATTCATCAGTGTTTAACAACAAGCAATATTGTAACAACAAATAAGACTAACAACAAGTAATAATTGTAACATCAATACAATAACACACTGATAAACATTCACAAAAATAATAAACTCACAAAAATAAACCTAACACACATCTAATCCAGCAACACCTGGTCAAGAGCATGGGCCCAACTCTCTGATCAGGGCTATGGCGTGATCAAAAAATCATGATGTGATAAAAATATCAACTTGTCATTAATAAAAGAAATATTACAAGTATGCTATTACAGATTCAAAGTTAGAGTATTTCTCCTGTAACCTTACCGACTCTTAACAACGATGGCTTTCACAACCTGCAACTCTATACAATTTTTCAATAATACAACTCCTAGAATTATGGCACTATATTCCCTAATTACATGGTGGTTTTCAGAACGAAATAGAATGTTAAAAGATAGAAGTGTGCCAATCAAAAGGTTGATTCACTGTTGCAGCCATTATTCAAGGATATTGCTGCCAGCTTTGATAACATCATTCAGTGAATCACAGTCCTAATCATTCTCCCTTTAAATATGGAGAAATAACTGAATTAACAAGACACTTATGTAATAATACCCTATGACTATGCTTCATTGACCAATTATCCATAAAGACATGATGAGAGGTATACTTGTGCATTTTAAGATATTGCTTAACCATTATTGGTGTGAAATGGATAAAAAGAATAGGGTAAAAGGGTGACTAAAAGTATGCAAATATAGCCACCAACACTGACGTCTACTGATGTCACCTATGCCACATGGAACCTTGTGAGTGGTCCACATGTCAACTATAAATGGTCCAATTTGACACCTCAAAATTCTAAAACTCACTACCACGTGTCACATGTACAAAGTGTTCCATGTCATCACTTTCCATGTCATCTGCCACTTGTCCTCTTATCGTTGGGCCACATTGACTTGTCTACCAAGTGTGTTGCCATGTCACTATGCTATGTTAGCCTCCATGTTAGTTCCACATGATACATCAACCAAATTTTTCACCATTCCATGTCATCCTCTTCATCATATTCACCTAACTTGCTATGTGATATTGCTACATTTCATAACATGGCTACATTAGTGCCACTTAGGCCTTCACCTATGCTGACTTATTTTCCCACTTGTATTTTTTATTCAACTAACAACTTCCAACTAGATTAGTTGTCGATTGGATTCCCTTTCAATTGATAAATGGCAAGGGTTGATTGCAGAGCTCTCTCCCCCCCCCCCCCCAACTAGCCCCTGTATGATGGTTAAAAAGGGGGGTTTGCATTTCGTCACTTTTGCGACTAGCCCCTGCACATATTTCTCAATGCACATTGTGAAGCAATATTCCTCCATAGATCCTTTGGCCCAAAAAAATTATGCCCCCCCTATGCTTGACGTTTAATGCGGGGGGGAGGGTCTGCACTCTCGGTTCCCTCGCTATGGAACCTTGCCTCGACTTCACACAAAAATACAAAAATGCATCTGTTTGTGCTATATTCTTAAAACTTCCTTCCAAGTCACCTATCCATGCTATATTCTCTCCATTGTCCAACCACCTCAACACCATCGTTGCCTTATAACACTACCAACTAAACATTTCCACATCATCTATGCCACCTCAACTGGTATTGTATGTTGTCGGGTCCCTGAGGAGTTCTTCCAAGTTACATATATCGTTAGAAAGGTATCTTAGAGGGTTATCCATATGACCATTTTGCATCAACTATTGAACACATTACCTGTAGATAAAATACCCTCAACTATAGGCCCTCAAATCAATAGTCTACAAATCCCAAAGGCACATAAACAATAATTACTTGACATTAATGACTGTCTCCAACAAGCTCCCCTTAACATTAGTGACTACTGTTTTGACATCAATGAAAATACTTTGCTCAACAAACGTGTGCTAGCTAATTTCACTCTTTGTGTCATAGAGTAGTTGAAAATGGTTTATTTTCAATTCGGGTACTTAAAGTTTCATTTGTTGACTATTAATATTATAAATGAAAATATGAATTTTTCTTAATTTTAAGCTTTCACATTAAATTGGGTGCACATATCCACTAGCCCCTAACCCTCTTACTGAAGCGGATAATTAGTGGCTTATGTTATTGATCCTAGCTTTTTAACTTTGAAAATTTAATCACTTGTTGGAATTCTTGTGCTTTATATTGTTATACATATTATGGATTCATTGCATGGTTATAGTTTGCTAAATATGTTTACTTTGGGTAGACAAATATAACCCCCTTCACCTTTTGAAGTTTTTCTAAAGTGAAGGGGATATTGTATTAAGACGAAAATGGTGTAATTCTCATTTTTTCCCTTAAGGTAACACTTGTGGTTTCACTTTCCACAAGGGTGCTTGTTTAACTAGTAACACTATGCACCAAAAAATCCCTTATATTCCTAATGCGTCAGCCTCAACACTCAACATTAGTGAATCCTTCATCCACCAGTCTCATGTCTACCACTTTGGGCTTATTTTATGTGATCCACACCTCTCATTGACATGCATCATTGGTATAGTTTTCACTTCCCACCTTCCATTGCTTCATCTAATAGTTTTGGTTCTCATATCACTGCCTTTCATTTTGATGAAGACATTTTAGAGTCCCTTACTACTCCAAATAACCACTAGGATGATATGCATCATCATTCCAACTTTTTACCATAGCAACCTAGTCCATTTGGTCAATATTCTATGCAATTGAAATATTTTATCCTTAATGATAAAATGGATTGTTTTAAGAATACCTTCCCTAAACCTAATGTGTTTGAGGAAAAGGAAAAGGCTAATGTTTCATCTACCATGAAAGGGTATATCTTAGTTACACATAGTGTTAAAGAAAAAATCCTTCTTGGGGAAAACTATTCCCCTAAAGAGGTTGTCACTTACAAAACCCTTTTTCAAGATTTACATGATGTTTTTTCTTAGTATTATTCAAATATGCCTAAATTTGATCAAATCATTATTGAAGACCATGTTTCTAAATGGATAGATTCCATTCCTATTCTTTAGAATCAATAACGATTCAAATTGGTAAGGCCCCAACCATTTAACCCAAAATAGATCAAATGCAAAAGTTGACATTCATCTACTTAATTGCATATAATTTGTGGGTCTCTGACCAAGTCCTTATCATGAATAATTAAGGACCTTGTTGTATCTTTTATATCTCCCTTTGCAATATGCTTCAGAAGATGTAGAATCCTCGTAGAGACAACCCCCAGGTTGAAGGAAAGAATCAATGCCTAGGGCATCCTATAAGAGTGCTTTTGAGGTTTCTTTGAGGTTTTCTATTGCACTCTATATGTCACATAATTTGAAATAAGATAATTCAGAGCTTGGTTCAATAGCCCTTCACCAAGGTAGACTCAAGAAGACACACACACACACATATATATGACTCATCTCAAGGAGGAATGCATTGATTCTGGTGGCCGACACATAGAAAAAATCATCTTAATATTGTCATTGTAGTAGAAATGAAGAGGAGGAAAGAAAGGAAGGAATTCGATGCAGAGGGTTCGATAAAACACATAATCCTAAGAAAAAAGTTCCAGCAGAAGTATGGAAGAATAAGGGGGTGAAAACACAGAATGAGTGGAGAAAAATTTAAGGTTTCTAGCTCTATACCTCATGGACACATTGTGTCACCAAATAACATTAGTAAATTTTTGCTCACACAGGTGTTGTAGGCTATAAAAGAACACAATTAAATATGTCATTTACACAGGTATTGTTTCCTGCTTCGTAACATATATAAAACCATAAATGAGAGTGAAACCAACAACTTCATTACACAATTTTAGAGGAGGAAAAACATACATGAAATGATATACAGAGGGGAAAACATAATACAGATTACTTTGCTTGGAATAAAAAATCTGCTTCATTAATCTTTGAAGATAGAATCCAAATCACCAATCCATCATAGTTAACATTTGTATAAGCCTGAGCACCTCATGAACAAGAAAATTGAACCAAAAGTGGAATCGCTTTGTCTACAAACATAACTCAAAACTTGCAAAAGTAGAATTCAGGCCTCTATAATGCATAATTTGGGAACCTTTAAAATGAGTTTCTTCCCCCTATTTATAGGGAGAGGGGAATCTTGAAGCATTATCTACAAAATATCTTAGCGACACCCCAACTGTTTGATTGAATAGGTGTCTTGGCATGCGAGGTTTTGATGTTCAAATGATTACAAAAGATTTTATTCTTTCTTTAAAATGCGAAAATTATAGAATAATTTTTTTTTTGGAAAAATAAGTGATGTTCATAGAAAAATATATCCTTGCCATTTCCTGTGATTACCTCTGATCAGGCCATGTCTCTTCCACGATTTTTCTTTGCAGTTAGTGTCCGATACACCTATTTCTTTCTCCTTTAACTTCTTGAATTCCCCACTCTTTGGAACTAGAAATTATCAGTTGTGGTGGCCTTGACGATGCTCTGTAATCATAGATACTGACCCATCCACTTGCCTACACTCTAGGCTATAACATCAAAACCTAGTACATCTCGCAACTTTATTTGAATTGGCTTTCTGAAATCACAAAGTTCTAATGCATTCAAGCTCCTTTTCTATTTTCCCTCTTCTTATCTATCCCATGGGACTGGGTGTCATGACCTCAGGCTCAACGCTTGGGTGCTAAAAACATGTGTGCTCCTGTTGGGGCTTATCTCTATTTGTGATTTGTGATTTTCCTTTGGTTTTATGGATGGTCATGACCAAGCACAATCTATATTGGAAGCCATCTTCACCATAACTCTTTCTAAAAGGCTTATGAGACTTTCAACCTTTGGTATTCCTCCTTAGCACTTGGGTGCTCCAACCAGCTCATTTCCCTTGGTCCTTTGAGGTCTTTGTGACCAAGTGCTAGTATATATTGAAGCACCTCTCATCGGAAGTTTTGCAAAAGAAAAAAAAAGAGTTTTGATGGCCTTGTCCACTAATATGTAGACCTCTAAATTGATGTCATGCTGACATCCTCATTTCCACGTGGTACCTCTTGGGTGTTGACATGTGTCACCCGAATGTGTCCTTTTGGGCCCTCTAAAACATTGAAAACACTTGCCACATTTCCTTGTCCCTCCATGTCATGCTAACATAATTTACCCTATCACTTCTCACGACCAATTACCTACTGCCATGTGTCCAATTTTGAGGGGATAGAAAGGGTCCTTAGGGCCTTTAGTTTTGCGTTGGTCTCTTTTGTAATATTGTGAGCAAGCACTAGTCTACATCATAAGCCCTCTTTATTATAACTTTTCCAAAATCAACTTACATAGGAGTTACAATATTTTCCTCCCCAATATGGTCCATAGCACTTAGATGCTAAATCTTCCCATGGCTCTGGGTTTTGTGGATCTCTCACGACCATGTAACAATCTGTATTGGAAGCCCCCTTCATCAAATTTTTTTATGAAGGAGCCCTGATTCTTTCAACCTTCGGTATTCCTCCTTAGCACTAGGGGGCTCCTCCCAACTTTGTGCTCTTGGTCCTTTGAGGTCTTTGTGACCAGATGCCAGCTGATATCAAAGCCCCTCTCATCAAAAACCTTCAAAAAGAGATTTAAAGTGTTTTTATGTCACTGACCTCTGATATTATGTCCTCCGATATGGCTTCTTGCCAGTCTCCCCGATATTGGGCTCCAATGTGATCGAGTCCCAAACTGCACCCCTCCTCTTTAAATATGGGCTTTCCTCTTGGCTTTGCAATTTAAGCTTTGGTTTTGGCCCCCTCCTTGAGCTTTCAGCCTCTAATATTTTTTCTCCCTTCGGCCTTTTTCACTTTGACTCCCCTTTTTGGGCCAACATTTGGCATCATTTGGAAAAATTCAAAAAAGGTACGGTAAGTGGCAACATTGGCTCTAATTGGGGACAATGCCTTGCTGGAAAGGTGTTGAGAACTTGCAGTCTAGTCACCTTATATCCATTGGGCATGCAGTCATTTTATTCAAATATATAAAAAACAAAAACAAAAACATAAAAAAATTATAGAATTACTGGTATCTACAATGGGTCACTGGTATCTACAATGGGTGAAAATGGATCCTTTTTAGTGTTGGAAGTAAAGCTTGATAAACTTCCCATTCATAAGCATCTCAAGCATTTCACAATCCAAGTTTTCCAACAAGAAAGTATTGTTCCCCTTTTCCTACATAATCTTGAAAGGTCAAACCATAAGGGATCGAATTTTCCATGTTTTCCTTTATCTTTTCATTTGACATCCCACCTTGGCACCAAATCCCCTCGCTGTAAGGTTCTATGTTTTTCTTTTCTGTTAAATAGGGCCTTCATATTTTCCTGGTACTGAATTAGGTTCTAAGTCAGCTCCCCCCTAGTTTCTTGAAGTTCTACAATATGATTGATCCTTCTGGTTAGAGAATTTGGCTCTTCATCCATCTCCTATATAATTTTGGCCACTTCCATTGCTAGTTGTATGGGGAAAATTTCATCTTTCTTATACACTAATTCAAAATGAGATCTCCCAGTTGACCTCTTGGTAGTAAATATATTTTCCCATAAAGAAAACTTTAGCCATGAATCCTAGTTTTTCTAATTTTCTGATATTGTCTTCTTAAAAATCCAGACCAAGGTTTTATCTGATAATTCAACCAATCCATTTCCCTATATATAGTAGCTAGTGGAGTGACCCACAATGATGTTATACTTCTGGAAGAAGCTAAGAAACTTGGCGGATTTAAAAACTTGAGCATTATCAGTGATAATCTTCCTTGGGAAACCAATCCTGGCAAGGATATTTTCCTCCATGAATTTGATAACCACGGCATCGGTTGCATTCCTAGCTAGGATTGCTTCCACCCACTTAGTGAAGTAATCGGTGGCCGTAAGAATCCACTTGTATTAACCACTGGAGGGTGGGTGTATTTCCCCAATGAATTATATACCCAACTGTCCGAAATATTCTTCAACAAAAACATGGATTAAAGAAAAGGTGTTAATTTCTACTTTTCAGCAAACGTTTAACACTTCTCATAGGCCTGAACATATGCATGTACCTCACCAAACAACTTGGGCCAATATAAAATTTCTTTGAGAAATTTATTGGTTGTAGCTCTCCAACTATAATGCCCCCCATACATGTAATCCACACACACACAATTATGGAACTCATCCATCACTTTATGGATCTCTTCTTCAACCAAGCATAAAAGAAAAATCCCCACTGGTCTTTCCAATATAGTTGGCCATTTAAAATGACAAACTTCTAGGCTTGTAACCTCAAATATCTGTATCTAACTTTATCATAATTAACTCGAAAACAGGAAAAAGTAAATAGTGGATTATATGTTTATACTAGTGAGACATTGGCTGCTTCATTTGGATGTTTTGAATTGCGATATTGACCTTTTTTGTTCCTCTTCTCTTCGGCTTTCTCCTTCCTCTGTTAGGAAATTTATACCCAAACCTTGGTACTTCGATTCCTACAAGATTTTAGCTAGTCTCTGCCCCTTGATTAGCTTTGTGGGTTTGATATCCATGCCGTATTCTTGGATTTTAGAAATCCATTTACCTCTTTCTCCCTCACTATCTCCTTGTACCAGAATGACTTTGACATCTGTTGTAGGAACATAAGTTGTTAGGCTTGATTACAGGACATATATTCTAAAGTTCTTCAGGGACTTGACCAAGGCATAAGCCTACTTCTCCAAAATGTTATACTTTAACTCAACATCCTATAGCACCTGGATGAAAAACACTATTGGTTTCTCATGTACTTCATTGTTCTTATGCAATGAGACAACAACCAATGTATGAGGATAAGCAAAAGAGAAAATTAAAAACAGTTTCACGTAGTTAGGGTTGACTAATACATGAGCTTCTACAAAGGTCCTTTTGATTTTGGAGAATGACTCCTGAGATTCTTAGTCCATTTTACCTCCCTATCCTTATTCAACATCCCTGTAATTTATTTAATTATCTCAACATAATTGGGTATGAACCTCCTCAAAAAGTTGATTCTGCCCAAGAAAGTCTAGATTTCTTTCTTATTTCTTGACAGTGGGATGTTCTTTATGGATTCCACCCTCTTGGGATCCATATTCACCCCCTCTTTTTCCACAATGTGTCCTAGAAACTTTCCCTCACTTAGAGCACACTGAGACTTCTTAGGATTTAAAGACAAGCCATATTTTCTACATTTCTCAAAAGTGAGTCTTAGATGTTTGATATGCTCCTCATCTATTTTTGAAAAAACAGTGATGTCATCTAGGTAAATTACCACAAACTTATCTTCTCCCACAAACGCTATATACATTGCTCTCTGAAAAGTGCCTCCTTCATTAATGAGGCCAAAGGGCATTCAAGCATATATAAATGTTCCCTAGGCATGGTGAAAGCAATTTTCTTTTGATCCTCAGGATGCACAACTAATTGATTATATCCACAAAAACCATCCATCATAGACATACAAGTAGATCCCACCATCTTTTGTATAATGTAGTCCATTTTAGGTAGAGGGTAATTATCCCTTAGTGATGCCTTGTTCAGATTCCTAAAGTCGACACACAACCTTATTTCCCCATTCTTCTTCCTGATAGGAACTAGATTTTCCACCTAGACTTAACACCTCAGAGGTATGATACTTTTAGCTTGGAGCAACTTCCTCACCTATTTCTCAATTGATGGAAGTAATAGGGGGTTAATCTTCCTAAGCTTATGTTTGTATAGTTTCACCCCACTCTTCAAAAGAATTTTATGTTGGATGATATTAGTATAATTTTTTTTTAAATCATCATAATACCAAGCAAACACATCCATATACTGCTTAAAAAGGTATAGGTACTTTTGTTTTTATTCCTTGGGAACTCCTTTGGCCAACTTAATTATCCAGGGATCCTGATTTGAACTAATATTATAATCTTCCATTTGTTCTTAAAATTATTGCTCACTTGGCTTGGAATCAGTATCATTTGAGTTGAACAATATTTGCAAAGGAACCAAACCTCTTGGGATAGTATTACCTTTCAATTTTAAAATCTTGTGCCTTGCAATGGTCTCTTCCCACTTGGCCTATTGCTCGGCTACCAATTTCTCTTCCTCTCGATCAATCTTTGAGCCTAAGAATTCTCCAACGACCTCCATGAAGTGTTTGATCTGTTCCACATCTTCAAACACATGCAAATACTTAACATTGTCTAGTATTGAAGGCCTATAGCTGACTTCAATTTCATATCTGAACAAGGGGTTTTGAGGAGGCTTGAAGTTACTAGTAGCTACGGTTAAGGAATATGCCATCCTATTTTCAGCTCTAGGCAAAAAGTGGATGTTAAAAGCTAAAAAAAAATTCTGAATTAGATCCCATACCTCATTTCAGGAGGCCTTAAGTATTGGATGTTGGTTTGGAATTGACTTTAGACTTGTTTCACCACTAGCTCTGAATCCCCAAACACAATTAAGCACCTAATGTTGAGATTTCTGGTAGCTTGTAGACCTAGCAACAAAGCTTCATATTGAGCAACATTATTTCCTTCCCTAGAATAAGCACCGTCTGTAAAAAAATTTGTTTTCCCACCCTGGTTTTCAGTTTCTCCTTATTTCTCCCATGTAGTTAAATGCCCTTTCCCATAACCATACATTCGACAAGCTGGAAAAAATAAATTTGCTGAAAACACAAATTCTGGAAAATTTACAAAATGCTGGAAATTGCAGAAATAAAAATCAACAGTAATAAACAACCATTAAAACACATTAAAACACTGATATTTTTAGTCAACGCGACCCTGGAAAAACCCCCTACAACTCTTGGGGAAAGACAGTTTGAGAGCTCTTCTTTATTTCTGGAAAATACCTTTTTACAGTGAGAAAATTTCAGCAAAAATAAAATTTCCAGCAAGCAAACTTATCTGTTTTCAGCCCAACAGACAACCTAGAAACTTGTTGTACGCACGATACGGACCGTACAGATGTACGGACTGTACATACGTACGAATGTACGGACCGTACGAACTGTATGGACTGTAAGGACGACCGTACGGACTGTACGAACATACCTCAATTTCTGTGCCGAAAATCACTTCCTCGATATTCGTGCCCAAAAATCAGTTTTTCTCAAATTTTAAGCAAAAAATCAGCTTTTTCTACTTGTTCTTTCTGCTGTTCTGATTTACTAAAGAGCTGCCTGGTATGTGTGCCAAACTGCTGCCTCTTTCTCCTTCCTGTCTAGAAATCTCCCTTGCTCTCTTGCTCTCCTTCTCCTAATCTGCTCATGAAAGAATGAATGATCTTTTTCTCCTTTTCCTCCTTTAACCCAACCCTAAATGACTTTTGGGTGATCCCTAAATCCAATGGCCGAGATAGATTTAGATCAATGGATGAGATTAAATGCACATTTAAATCTCACTTTCTATTTTTTAATTCACCCCACTTTAATAAAGACCCACTTAGTCATTTATTTTCAAAGTCACTTTTCCTTTCTAATTTTTCATTGACTTTATAAAAGTCACTTTAAAATTAGACTTAGTAACTTTAACACTTAAAGTCACTTTTAAATTATATTTTAACTTTATAAAAATTATAAAGTCACTTGAGGAGAAAAATTAAAATCTTTTGGACACTTTTCCCTAGGCTAAAGATCAAAGCCTAAGGGAACCACCTGTCCTCCGATACCAAATTTCAACACTCCCTCTTACCGAGGAAGGTGTTCCTCACCACACCCATCTTGTCTCTGAAGTAGACATGCTTGCCCCGTGGTAAGGCTTTGGTAAAAATATCTGCAACCTGCTCATCAGTGGGAATGTACTCAAGCTTCACAGCTCCCTTCTGAACATAGTCTCTGATAAAATGATATTTGATCCCGATATGCTTTGACCTGTCATGAAATACTGGATTCTCCGTTAGTTTAATGCAACTTTGATTATCACAATAAATCACTGAAGGTCTCAACGGCTGACCAAATAAGCCAAACAACATCTTGCGAAGCCAGATGGTCTCACAACTAGCTAGACTAGCTGCCATATACTCTGCTTCTGCTAAACTCAGTGCTACTGACTACTGCTTCCGGCTGAACCATGATACTACTGCTGAAACCAACCCAAAACAGCACCCTGAAGTGCTCTTCCTATCAGAAGCACAACCTGCCCAATCAGAATCAGTGTATCCTACCAATCTCACTCCATCTCCCTGCTTGTAGTCCAGACCATAATCCACTGTCCCCTGCAAGTACCGCAAAATGTGTTTTGCAGCCACCCAGTGAACCTTCCTAGGCTCACACATAAACTGGCTCATCGTGTTGACTGCAAAACAGATATCTGGTCTAGTGTTGACCAAATACATCAAGGAACCAATCAGCTGCCTGTACAATGTGGGATCCACCAACTCGGAATCCGAAGCATGAAGCTTCTTCCAGTTGGTGATCATCGGTGTTGACATGGGTTTACAATCCTCCATGTGGAATCTGCTAAGGATTTCCACAATATACTTCCCCTGCCCCAGGAATAAATGCCTCCTCCTGCCACACCTCCGAACCCAAAAAGTAATGCATCAAGCCAATGTCCTTCATCTCAAACTCCGTCGCAAGATCTCTCTTGCAGTGCTCTATGAGTCTCTCTGCACCTGTAATGACCAAGTCATCCACGGACAGCACCAGAATGAGAGGCTCCTCACCTATCACAATAAAGTAAAGGTTCGGATCTGCCTCACTCTTTGTGAAACCCATCCCCTGCAAATAAGTATCTATCCTGGAGTACCAAGCTCTGGGACCTTGCTTCAGGCCATAAAGGGCCTTCTTCAGTCTGCACACATGGGACTCCTTCCCATGCACCTCAAAGCCCTGTGGCTGCTCAATGTACACCTCCTCCTGTATGAAGCCATTGAGAAATGCAGTCTTCACATCCATCTGGTGGATCTTCCAAACCATCTCTGCTGCTATCGATATAATGGAGCGGATCGAAGCATATCGAGCCACGGGAGTGAAGGTCTCCTCATAATCAACTCCCTCTACCTGTGAGAACCCTCTAGCCACAAACCTCGCTTTGAATTTCTCAATGCTGCCATCTGCAGCATGCTTTTCCTTGTAAAGCCATCTGGAAGTAACCACG